>VZRV01009988.1:0-126835 GCA_013398115.1 Falcunculus frontatus
CAGCTCCCGGGACCAATAGAACCGCCTCATCCGCGCAAGGGGGCGGGCACTCCCAACCCGAAGGACCAATGGGAACACCGCTGCCTGAGCAGTGGCGTCCGCGAAGGGGGGGCGGAGGAGGGGCAGGAGTTTAGGAAGAGGAGGGAATGGCTGTCACCAATGAAGTCATGTTCGTAATCTAGTCCCTCGCTCCGGTTGTGGACTCGGGTGACTCACTGAGGGGGGAGAGGAGCGACAATCAGCACGGCGCTCCGCCCGGGCGGAAGGTAAATACAACTTGCAACTCGGTCCAACCCCGCCAGCTCCCCGTGCCCGGTACCGTCCTTATTGTCAGCGGCCGCGCCGGCTCGCACCGTGCCCACCTTCCCTCTCTCCATCGCTCCCCTTCCCCGCGCACGGCCCCGCCGGTCCCAGGCGCCGCCGTGCCACCTGCTTCCTCTCCCCACCTTCCTCGGCGGTCGGCCCTCCCGAATATTTATATTCCCCAGTGGGTGGAGAGAAGAAAGTTTTGATCCGGTATTATTCTGGAATAATCATGATGCGGATCTCCGGAGTGGGAGCGACAGAACCCCCACGGAGTCGCCGGTGGCTGACTCGTGAGTCAGCGGCACTCTCGGTCTTGCCGCCCAGCGAGCGTGTCACGGGCTGCGGGCGACGCGGCCACGGAAGAAACAGATCCTTGGGGAGCGACAGCCCACACGGACGGGCCGTGGGAGGTTCCGCCGCAGCTGCCGGGGGTCGCAGGGTGAAGTTCAGGGTGTCCGGAGGCAGCAGAGCGCGGTGCGGTGGGATTGTTTCTCCTCCGTGGCACACGCTGGCGCAGACCCAGCCGAGCCAGGGGAAGTGGGGAGACATGGGGAGGGACGAACATGGTGCGTGGGGGAGCGGTCTCGTCTGAGAGGAGAGTAGCGGCATTCCCCGGCAGAGCCAGGGAGGCCATGATCCGGATCATCTCGCTGTCTGCCTGTCACAAACATTGCACACACCGGGGAGGGGGAAAGAAGCGGGGGCCGGGACTTCGGCCGACGGGTTGCGGCTCCTGTTGCTTTTCGGTCTCTTGTTTTAAACTCTGCAGTCACTCCTGCTGAAAAGGTGTCGCGGTTTACTTCCCAAAATAGCTTGCATGTCGTCGTACCCCTCCCGTTTTCCCTGCAGAAATTCGCCCTCCTCCTCCTCCCCACCCCCAAGAAGAGTAGCACAAAACATGCGCTTACAATTTTGGAATCGCCTGCCAAGCAAAAAAGCGTTTTATTTCCGGTGTGCGCGGAAATTTATTTTTTTTTAACCCGGTCGGGCGGGAGCGAGGATGCACACGCGCGTGGATGCTCAGGTAGCTGCGGCTCGCTTGCCCCTATGTCGGGAGAGGGGACGGCGGTGTTCGGCACCTGGAAAAGTTCTGTGCCCTGCCGGAGGCGTGGTGGGCGGCAGAGAGCTGCTGCAGCCAGCTGGCGGGCGGGGCCGGAGGGCAGCGGAGCCCGTCCCCGGGCCGCTGCGGGGCAGAGGCGGGAGGCGGCGGCGGCGAGGGGAGGATAGGAGGGTGGGTGGCCTTTCTCGTTCCTCCGCCTGTGCGAGCGGCGGCGGATCAGGAAGTCACCGCCGCCGCACACAGGCGCACAGACATGTTTGGTCGGCGTGACATGGTGGCGGAGGGAAGGAGAGGCGGGGAGACGGGCCCAGCCCAGCCCTGAGGCATGCCCCGGCTGCTCTCCCGCCCGCCCGCCTGCGGCCGAGGTACGGGGCCGTGCGCGGGCACCGCCGTCAGCAGCGCACCCACTGCTTCGTGGAGGGGCGGGGGAAGGTGGCAGCGGGGCCGCATTTCCAGGCAGGGACATTTTACAGCCTGTCGGCCGGGGAGAAAACTTTCCAGAAAGGCTGGAGGGCGAAAACAGGGCCCTGCTGGTTGTGCGTGCCCGCCCTGGCGCCTTTGCGGGGGAGGCGGCGGGCGGCCGAGGCCTGCGCGCCGCCCGTCCTGCAGGGCCTGAGCACCGGGGGCAGAGCAGCGGTACTGCCGCGGGGGGAGGGAGCAGCGGCCGCCCTTGCCCCGCCGCCCCCCGGGGTTCCCGGGTCGCGGATTCCCCGCCGCGGCTCTTCCTTGTGTCCGCGGTGCGCGGAGAAATGGAGTTGATTACGTTGTCTCCTCCCCTCTTAAATTTATAATGGTGGAACTACAAACTGCGCACGGCTGGAAAAGTTACAGCTCTTCTAAACTCGATCTGAAGTTACAGTTTAACGATTGGCTTGGGTTGTGTTTGTTTTGGTTTTTTCCCTGAGCGTGCGTTATGGTCAGGTAGAGGGAGTGTAAAAGTGTCTGCATGATTACATACATCGCACCGACTTTGTTTTTTCTTGGCATCTGGTTCTTATGTTTGATATTCAGACGCAGCGAACTTTACGTTAACGCTGTTCTTTTTAGAATGTATTTTTATGAATATTTATGTGAGTATGAATATGCGAGTAAATAACCAGCTGAAGAATTTAAGATTAAAAGTTGTTGATGATTTTTAGGTTTTTTGTTTGGTCGGGTTTTTTACCGCTTTAAGTATTCTGCATGCTTTCAGTGAAGAATTGATCTGGGGTCTGTCACACGGCGTTGTTCCGTTTTCATTCTCTCCTGTTTTGCTTTAGCTTTCTAAAGTGTTAAGTGGTCTTAACCACAGCCTCTAAGACCCAAACGATAAACACTGTACCAGAATTTAATTCCTTTGGTAGCATACCAGTTACTTGTTCGGGGTGGGGCAGTCTCTTCTGTGCAAGTTACCATTGTTGTGCAAATACGGGCACACTTTCTCTTTAGGAACCTAATTGCCCTATTATTGTCTCTGACTTTGTTTCTTTTGTCCTTTTGTTATTCCAAGGGAAAAAAAAAAAAGTAGTGTACCAGAAGGATAGGCTTGCGTCAAGGCAGGTCTTTATGTCCATATATCTATATGTATCAGTAATAGAAAGCAAAAGGACTGTATGGATAGTGAGCTTTTAAAATTTAGAGTGCATCATACAGCATATGTGAACTTGCCAGAGCTGAGAGTAAAGCTTCGTTAAAAACATTATTTCTCTCATGAGTTATGTCTCAGCTTTAAGACTGGTATTTCTGTGGTGTTGCATAGAACATGTGCCAAAAGACTGTGTTCAAAGCAGTCTTAGATCTTTTCTTTTGTTCATTTCTGAAGTGGTCTGTGAGCGTTTCTTGTCAGGTTTGAAAAATGCTTTCACCAACACCTGAGGCTTGGAAATTGACAAGAGAAAAAGTCCTTCAGCTGGCATACTTACATTACATATATTCTTGACAAAGGTGTGTTTGAAATGACTATTTCCAGATATATTTTTCTCAGGTTTTGTTGGACTTTTGATGTTAAAGTCAGAGTGTGCACAGTGACAACTTGAAAAATGTTTTTTTGTGGTCCTGATGAGTAATATTGCTGTGAACTAGAAGTGATCCTTTTCAGAAGGAAACTTCTAGTTCTTTGTATGATTTAGAACATTTTTGGAAATTACTCATGAAAATGTCTGTTACATTTCCATGTGTTTCCTGCTGCAAAGTTCTCTGTGGGTAAAAGGTGTTTCCTGGACCTCCATCACTTTTGGACTTTATTAGATTAGGGTTTTTTTTTTTTTCACTGATTCCCTCGTGGAATAGTTAACACAATATTATGGCATAAAGATCACTTGTCATAAAATTGGCATTAGAGAAAAGCTCATGTCTTATTTCCAAGATAAAATAAAGCAGGATGAATAAGGGAAGGAAGTAAAGCTTTCTTAAACACAGCTTTGATAGTTTGTAAATACAGTAGAATAAGAAGACTAACACTGAAAATTGTTTTCTTTGTTTCCGACATGTGTAAAGTCATTACTTGTTAGGCGTAAACATTTTCCTGTTTGTCTCCATTTGGCAGAGAAAATTTTGTATTTATCACTTCAGGGTTGAGCGCCCAGGTGGATCATTTAGAGGCAGGACCTTTCAGAAAATGTTAAAAACAAGTTTGTTTTTACAGAAATCATGCACTTTTCATGTGTATTTTCTTCGATATTTTACCACAAGTCACTTGTATTTAAAACAATCTTCTCCCTTCTTCCTCATCTTCTTCCCTGTTTAAGTAAAGCCAAGGCCTGTCAGTAATATGGTACATTCCTTTCCTTCTGCCTGTATCTCATTATGGTTTTTTTTTTTAGAATCAAATGAGAAGACAATGTTCAATAACTGTGATTAATACCTGTAGTAAAGCTTACTGTATGAAAACTTAATCCATGACCATTCAGTAGCATCCTGCATCAGTTTTCTGTACTGAAATTTACAGTGGAATCTACATATGTAGCAAATGTGGGCTTGATCTTGGGCACTGTCTGATGGCAATTAAACTTGTGACTGCAGCTATCTGCTGTCCTCTTTTCCTGAAGGCTACTGTTGTCTGCAGCAAAGCTACCAGAAAGGATCATATGTCTGTGTTGTAGCGTCTTCACAGTAGAGTCTGGCAGCATAGCTTAGCCTGACTTGTGTGCACTCTGATTTGTGATTATGCTTTTTGACAGTCTGGAGTACATTCAACTCCCAGCTGTTAGCCAGTCATTTTTTGCTGCTGATGTGAGTTTTTCCTAAGAGGGTAGGCTGTAAGCTAGAGCAGTTGAGAGAAGTTGGACTTTGTGTAAAGCTGAAACAGCTATGCAGTAGGAGTAATAATTTCTACAAGAGTATTTCAAGGTGAGGAATATTGACTATCATCCTAAAGTAAATGGTCTCTGAATGTGAAAATGGATCTTATACTACGTGACTCCACAATTAAGTTTCTGGTGTAAGCATTCCACCCATTTCGTGAGCTCTGCTGGGATGCGTGCAACGGTTTCTGATAGAGAGCTAGACATGCAGCTAAAGTAGTGTGCAGAAGTTTTTTTCTCCTGGCCTAAGTGTCTGGATAAGTAATTAAGGTTTGGCATTTCTGGTTCTGTGGTTTGTATTTTAAACTACTAATTCCCTTGCAGAAGGTTTTCAAGTTATGCTGACATTGCATACGTGAGTATGCAAAGGCAGGATCTTAGCTGTTTGGCTTCTCTTATGTGAACTTATTACTATGGTATATATTAGTTGAAGACTTGAGTCTTTTCACTGATTTTTTGTTGCTTCATGTAAACACATTTGTTGATTGAATCGTCATTTAATCAAATGACAATAGTTAAATCGTGATAAAAGGTAATGCAGAGTGTCCTATGAAGTTGTACAGTGCAAAACACTGATTTGCTTTTAAGTATGGTAAGTTATTTAATGATGATGAGCAGCTGTCACTACTAATCAGGTCTTCTACTTTGAGCATATTAATTTGATTATAGTTTTCAGATTATGCAAGTAATACAAATCCCTGACAGTATAATTCTGTGTTTTCTATGGTAGTATAATAAAGATAACTCCATTAGCCTGTAGTGTATCAGAAGTTTATCGTTTATCTTTTCAAAGCCACCTGTGAATCATGACTTCAATTTGGAAATGCGTGGGGAGAAATAGACTGGAACTATTTTTCTGTGAAGACAAAGTTACAGTCAGCATTGCAGTATCTTTGTGGCTGTTGCTTGGGTCCACATTTGATCGGCTCTAAGTGGTATAGTTTCCTTACTTTCCACTACATATCCAAGGCAGGAGATGTGGCCAAAACATCCTGGCTGAGGTTCAGTTTAGGTTGAGAGGAAAGGCAGAAGTTATATTGGATGGCGAAGGGAACTAGCTAGAAGAATTATAAATACCTACTACTCCATCTGTTCTTAGATTTGGTGTGTGCCCCGTCAAAGCCGTCTGTAATCCCTGGATCTTTTTGGGTGTACAGCTGGTCTTGAATTCCAAAGTAATGCAAGTGGTTTTTTACCTGCTGTGCTTTCGTTTGGGATGTGCTAATATTTCCTCATGCGAAAGAGTATTTCCTGCCTTTGTTACCTTTGGGTTTGTAGCAAATTTATACCAAAATATGTGTAATAGAAACACTGAACTGATGGAGACCCTATTGTACAGTGAATTAGTTACATCTGCAAAACTTTCTAGGTGTATATAAAATGATAGTGCAGAAACATTTATGCTTAGGGACTGTTAATTCAAATTGTTTACAGTGTAGATATTCACTGTCCTAAACCATTTGAGCTAGAAATAGTTGAGCAGAGATCCTAAGTCTCTCTCTTAATCTTCAGCTCTTGTTTTGTGGCTCTTCTTTGTATTTGGATCTGGCTGAAGTTACTCTGAGAGATGATAGGTGCCTTTTTTATTTCTGTGTCTTAGCTCTGGTTGTGTCCAGCAGAGGTGGGGAAATGCTTTGAGACCACAAGAAGAACCATGTGCTTCACCACAACTAATTCAGTTGCCAGTAGTTCATTTGGGGCTGTTCACAAAAGAGAATTGGTCATGTTGATGTAAATAAATGTAAGAGGTGGTAAGGGATTACAGTTTAGGAAGAAAACCCATCCTATTGGAGTCATGGGAGTAATATTACTCCAGTGAGTGTTTTGACAAAATTGTAAGGTTAGACACTTGAGAAACAATTAAACAGCATTTAATGTGTTTGAGAAACAGGGCCAACAGCCATGTCATTTGGAACAATAAGATGGAATTTTTCTTTTTTTTTCATAGTACTATAGTCTTGTAATTTGTTTGAAACATTTACCTTTTTTTGCCTCTCCTTCCCCCTTGCTTCTTAATTCTAACAGGCACTACTCATTAAAAAGCAGTCCAAAGAAATAGGTCAGCACTGGCTTTGGAAGGGAGTTGGCTTCATACTGCTTTTTTCATTGCGGGCACCAGAATTTAGCCAAACTAATACAAGTGCTATCTGCATGGAGCTTGGTCACTTTTGGACCTGTTGTCTTTTTGTAGATTTTTGCTTTGACTTTAATGAGACTTTGATGAGGGCCTAAATGAATTAGTTATCTAGCATTTACTGAATTTTAATGAGAGCAGGGTGCCTAATTTCTACAGGGTTCTTTTAATACAATCTCAGACTTAATAAATATAAACTAAGCTATTTTTGAAACATGTTAAACCATAAACTTTTTAACAGGTTGGTTCTGTGAACAGATACTTAGCTGGGAGGGCCATACTGTGTTCTGGTTTAGATCAGTGGCTGGTTTTTTAATTTTGTGGACTACTGTTGCCAGAGAAAATTGCTTTGTCTCTTTATTTCCATGGCTGTCTTCAGACAGGATTTATTACTTGCATTTAAGTAGTATTTTCCAATACTTTATGTTCCCCTGATAGAGATTTTATAAATTACTTTTTTTTTTTTTTAACATGTTCTTTGACATACAAAATCTCCGAATACAAGTCTGTTTAAGACAATTTCCAGTTACTTGAGATTGGGTGAGTTTATCTTCCCTCAAAGAAAGATGATGAAGGAACTTGACCTGGTGTAAGTGGTGCAAACATTCACCTCTGGGAGTTACTGTTTTTCATAGTTTGGACACTTGCTGTCCTAGCAAAAAGAATTCTAAATTTTTCACATTTGCATACAGGGTATGTTTAATGTATTTGTAAATGGTAGTGTAATTAATGGACCTGAGACTGGAGCCAGTTTTTATGAGAACTGCAAGTTGAATTTGAAATAGGGTGGACAAGTGGATAGAGGGGAAGATATTGATACCCATTTTAATGTATAGGTGTAGGTAGATGTCTTTTTTGAAGTAAGATATTTTGGGCTACTAATATGTAGTGATAGTACTTTTGTAATTGATTGTTCTGTATACATTTTTCTGGATGGTGGTGGTGGTGCAAGGTGTCTGCTTTGTTAAATGGATTGAATTTTGCTTATAATGCACAGAGCAATTCAGCGGTGAGAGTGTCAGTCTTAGATTTTGCAATATCATGATTGACTCATGTAAGAAGTATTTGTTGTGTGGAAATGTGTGTTGTTCTTCATATAGCCAGACATAGGCCTCTTAGAGGAAGCTATGGTGTTTGCAGTAGTGAACATTTGATACCTTGATTCCTTCTGTGGTTGTGTTTGTGGGGTTGTAGAGGATTAATTAGTGACTGTAGGTTTTGAACTGAGAAGTTTCATAGGCATCTCTGTGTTTTACCTTGCAAGGAAACAGGATCCCAAGTCAAGTGAAGTCACAGAACCACAGAATATCCTGAGCTGGAAGTCACCCAAGGGATCATTGAGTCCAACTCTTGTTCCTCTGCAGGACACCCCAAAGAATCACGCTATGTGGCAGAGAATGTTGTCCAAACGCTTTTTGAACTCTGCCAGGATTGGTGCTGTGACGACTTCCCTGGGGAGCTTGTTCCAGTCACCAGCCACCCTCTGGGTGAAGAACCTTTTCCTAATATCCAGCCTAAACCTCCCCTGACACAACTTCAGGTCATTCCCTTGAATCCAGTCACTGGTCACCAGAGAGAAGAGATACAGTGTCTGTCCCTCCTCTTTCCCTCATGAGGAAGTTGTAGACTGCAGTGAGGTCTCCCATCAGTCTCATCTGCTCCAGGCTGAACAAGCCAAATTACCTCAACTGCTCCTTGGTGCTTCCCATTTTGGGCCTTTGACCATGCTTGTGGCCCGCCTTCGGACACTCTTCAATAGCTTTATATTTCTCTTACATTGTGGCACCCGAAACTGCCCCCAGCACTCGAGGTGAGGCCGCCCCAGTGCGGAGCAGAGTGGGACAATCCCCTCCCTTGCCCAGCTGGTGATGCTGTGCCTGATGCCCCCCAGGACACGCTTGGCCCTCCTGGCTGCCAGGGCACTGCTGACTCACTTTCAACCTTTCCTTGACCAAGAGCCCCAGGTCCCTTTCTGTAGCACTGCTTTCCAGCATCTCATTTAGTCTGTCTGTACATCCAGGGCTGCCCCATTCCAGGTGCAGAATTTGGCAATTGTCTTTGTTAAGCTTCATATGGTTGGTGATTGTCCAGCCTTCCAATTTTTCTAGGTTTCTCTGTAGGGACTCTTTGCCTTTGAGGGAATCAACATCTCCTCCCACTTTGTATCATTGCAAACTTAGTTAGTTAGTATCCCTTCAAGTCCTTCATCCAGGTCTTTTATGAAGGTGAGCTCCAGCCCTGAAAGCCAACTGCATCCTGTGTTGCATCAAAAGAAATGTGGCCAGCAGAGCAAGGCTCTGTCTCTCCCCTTCTACTCTTCTCTCATGAGACCCTACTTGGAATGTAGGGTCTGTGTCCACATCTGGGGTCCCCAGTGCAAGAAAGACATGGACCTGTTGGATTGGGTCCAGAAGATGGCCATGAAGTTGAAGAAGGTTAGGTAGAGCACCTCTCCTGTGAAGAAGGGCTGAGAGAGCAGGTGTTTTCAGCATGGAGAAGAGGATACTTCAGGGAGATGCCATTGTGGCCGTCAAGTACCTGAAGGGCCTTTATAAAAATGAGGGAGAGGGACTTTTTATATGGGCACATTGTGGTGGCATGAGGAGCAGTGGTTTTAAACTTAAAGAAGGTATATTTAGATTAGCTGTTAGGAAGAAATTGTTTACGGTGGGGGTGGTGAACCACTGGCACAGGTTGACCAGAGAGTTTGTAGATCTCTGTTCCTCCAAGTGTTCAAGGCTGGGTTGAACTGGGTTCTGAACAATCTGGTCTAGTGGAAGGTGTACCTCCCCATGGCAGGGGGATTGGTACTAAAGGAACTTAAAGGTCCCTTCCAACCCAAACCATTCAGTGATACTGTGTTTAAGAGCACTCGCCCTAAGGAGGAGCCCTGTGGAACCCCACTGGTGGCAGGTCACCAGCCTGATGTCACCCCATTCACTATAACCCTTTGTGCTCAGCCCCTCAGCCAGTTGCTCACCCATCACGTGATGTGTTTACCCAGCTGTGTGCTGGACATTTTGTCCAGAAGGATCCTGTGAGAGACAGTATTGAAACCTTTACTGAAATCCAAAAGGATTGCATCAACTGGCTTCCCCTGATCCAAGTAGATGGGTTAGCCTGTCAAAAAAGTAAGTTAATTTTGGCAGGCAGGACTTTTCTGTCAAGAACCTGTGTTGGCTGTGACTGATGACTGCATTGTCCTTCAGGTGTTTTTCAATACCTCCCAGAATAATCTTCTCCATAATTTTGCCAGTCACTGAAGTGAGACTGCCAGGCCTGTAGTTTCCAGGCTCATCCTTCCTGCTCTTCTGGAAAATGGGAATATTAGCCAGCTTCCAGTCAATTGGGACCTTTCCAGATTTCCAAGACTGTTCAAAAATGGAGAGAGACCTCACAATGACGTCAGTCAGCTCTTGGAGTATTCTCAGATGAATTCCATTGGTCCCTATAGAATTACAGGGATCCAGCAGGAGCAGCAGATTCCATACAAGTTCAGGATCAACTGGGAGTTGATCATTCTCACAGCCATGGTCCTCCAGCTCAGGGCACTGGGACCCCCCTAATCCATCAGTGTCTTTGAGGACAGAGGCAAAAAAAGCATTAAACGTCTCTGCCTTCTCCATGTCCCTGTTTGTGAGGTGACCATCCTCATCCTGTAACGGGACAATACTATTTCTCCACTGTCTTTTGCTATTAATGCATTTAAAAGCCTTCTTTTTATCATCCCCCTCAATTGTGGCCGGCTTCAACTCCAGTTGATCTTCAGCCTGACAAATTTTCTCCCTGCAGTGGTGAGCAGGATCTCTGCATTCCTCCCATGTCACCCGACCTTGCTTCCGCTGAGCCTATGCCTTCCTTTTTTGCCTCTACCTCCCAAAGAAGATTCCTGCTCAGCCAAGCCATCTTCTGCCTCACCTGCTCGACTTGACATTTGGGAATTGCCTCCTCCTATGCCCTTAGAAGATGGTGCTTAAGACAGGACCAGCAGTGATGGACCCCAGCACCTGCAAAAGCATTTTTCCAAGGGTACCTTACTCAGTAATTCCTTGAGCAGCCTGAAGTCTGCTCTCCTCATGTCCAGAATTTAAGTTTTGCTGGCACGGTTCCTGCTGTCAGAGATTTTAAGCTTGATTACTTTGTGAGCACTGGGGCCAAGAATGCCACCAATCACCATGTCACTCATGAGACCCTCTCTGCTAACAAGCATGAAATCAAGGAAAGCATCTTTCCTAGCCAGCTCTCTTAGTACTTGAACCGTGAAGTAGCATCCAGGCATTTTAAGAATCTCCTGGACTTGATTGTGCCAGCTGTGCGGTGTCCCCGGTTAACATCTGACAGGTTGAATTACCCCATAAGGAGAAATTTGAAGGTGTCCCTTGGTTACTTGAAGAATTGATGTCATTGTTGTGCCGAGATGGTCTATAGCAGACTCCCATGATGACATCTTCATTATTTGTTTGTACCTTATTCTTAACCAAAAGGGTCTCAACCCTGCTCTTGCCGGTTATAAGCTCCATACATCCATTATAAAAAATGCTAACCCCCTGCTTTGCCTGCCTTGCCTATTCCTCCTGAAGAGCCTGTAACCATCCATCATGGCACACCAGTCACAGGACTCATCCCACTGGGTTTCATTTATGCCGGTTATTTCTGGCACGGGGCCAAAGCTTCCCCTTGCTCATTTCTCATGCTGTGTGGTTCATTGTAACCTATACCTCATGGAGCGGATTGAGTGATCTCAGGTCCTCAGGTTTTGGTGTGCCATCCCAGTGCTTATCACTGGCAAGGCTGGTTTTATTCCTTCCTGCCTTCCAATCTAGTTTAAAGCTCTGTCAATGAGCCCTGTTAGCTCTCAGGGTAGAGACCTTTTTCCCGTCTGCAAAAGGTGCATCCCTTCAGGTGTCAGTACACCAACTGTTGTATAGACCATTCCATGAGGAAAAAAAAAATCAGATTTTGCTGATGACATCTAATTTTGGAACCATGTGCCCCTGGGAAGCAGCAGACTTCCCTGTGGCTTGGGTCTGGTCTGTGTAGCAGGCCTTCGGTTCTCTTTTGAAGGGTGTCACCTGTATCAACTACTCTTCCCTTTTAGTTAACAGGGGCAGTCATGATGAGGGTGGCAGGGTGGCAGGCTGTCTTGCCCCAGGTGGTTCTTCCATCCCAGAAAGGCTTTGTCTGCCTCATCAGTTGACTGTCCTTCCAGTTTCAGATCATCATACCTCTTGTAAAAGATACCAGTCCTATTTGTCCTCTTCAAGTTTTCAGGAGTGTTCCGCCTGGTGTGGCCAGTGACCAGCTTCCAGTGTTCACGTTCAAGAGACCTCTGCCTTACTGCTTGGTAGGGTTCTGAGTCCACCTGCATCTTCACTTCAGAGGGGGTTTGAGACTTTTCTGAGACTCTTTGGGAATAGCCTGTCAGTCTCTCACTCATTCTCACAAGTACTGCACAGGCTGTTCACTTACTCCCATGGCTCTTTCACCTGGCGACAGCTCATTTACAATAAAACATCTTCTGTGACAGAAGTGAATGTCAGCCCCTGCCTTATGGAGAGACTGGGGCACTCCTGGCAACTTGACTCCTGAAGAAGTACATTTACTATTGGATGGTCTGGCTGGCTGGAGGCTTCTGACGTGGCTGGTACACTGACTTCAGGGGGAATGAGCTCTGTGGCATGTCAAGACCATACCTGAGGAAGCATACACTAATAAGATTATGCCCTTCTTCTCCAACTACTGGGTCTGTTTGCTGCCTCTGTTGGCTGCTCCCAAATGGTCCTAGGGGAGCGCTGCCAGTGTGCCCTGGTCACATTCACTAGGACTGCTTTTGAGAGAGTGGGAGCAGCTGCCGTCCTTGCTGTCTGTGCTCACGCTCAGTCAGCTGCTCTAGGGCAAGCTGCTGGTTCTGTGTGGGTGTTGGTGCTCTGCTGTGGTTCCCCTGGCTCTAGCCCTGCTTGCTGCAGTCTACGGCTCCACACTGGAGCTGTTGGCCTGGGCAGGGGGTGGTTTGGGGCAGTTAGGCTGTGTTCCAACCTGTCACTGTCGCTACTGGCTCTGCCTGTGCCCAGTCAGCCACTCGAGGGCAGGCTGCTGTCTCCATGTATGTCTCTGTGCTCTCATGCAAATGAAAAAGAAGCTCTGGAAACAGTCTTAATAATCCTTTTAATGCTTGTTTCACTGTATTTCCCTGAATCTTACCAGTACAGATTTCAGGCTAGTCGCAGCTGTTTAGGGAAAGATTTTTTAACGTGTGGATTACAGGGATGCCCAGCTATATTTCCTACTTTTAGTACTGCTGTGCTTGGCCCACGTGACGCATCTGGTGATAGCAAGTCAGTTCAACTGTTGTCGTTTCTGGTAGATGTTTCTCATAGCACACCAGTGGCTTTGTTCTGTGAGTACCATACAAACGTCCAGAAATGGACAGAATTACCAGGATCCTTATCTTTTTAGTGGGCTTTTAGAAGGATGATCAAGCTAATGGGCAACATTAAGGATCATGTAAACATTTGCTTCTGATGACAGCTTGCATGTGTACGTATATGTGTGTGTGTGTGTGTGTGTGTGTGTGTATAACAACTGCCAGTAGATTTTACTAAATTTTTTTTCAATGCCCCTAATGTCACATAGAAATTGTGGTTTTGTTTTTGTTTTGTTTTGTTTTTGTTATTAGAGCTATTCTGCTAATTGAAAAGGAGACAGAAAATAGATGTCCACGCCTACAGACCCCGGCGCCATGCCTCATCCTGGTCCTTCCCCTGGACCAGGACCTTCACCTGGACCGATTCTGGGACCTAGCCCAGGACCAGGGCCATCTCCTGGCTCCGTTCACAGCATGATGGGGCCAAGTCCTGGTCCGCCCAGTGTCCCACATCCAATGCCGACAATGGGGCCTACAGATTATCCACAGGAAGGCATGCATCAAATGCATAAGGTAATAGTTTATTACGAGTGAACCTTTTTTCCATAGAGTTCTCTCCACTGATGCAAAATCTACTTAAACTATGTTTAGACCTGCTAAACTGCTATTACGCGTCACCTGCGAAACTTCAGCTACGCTCTTACTTCTTTCTTTTTTACTAAAGATTATTCATGTATCAGATTAAACACAGTTTCCTTGTTCTTAGTAGACTACTTTGAACTATAGAGTTAGTAGTTTGCAAATCTTCATTTGTAAACTGTACTTTTCAGTAAGACAGATGTTACTAGGGAGAAAAAATAAATGATAGTGTTAAAGCTTTAAGGCGCACCATTCTAACTACCTTTTTTCTCTTTTTCTTCTTCTTGTCTGTTTGGACATACCATGGTTTTATCTGGGGTGGTTTTTAATTTTGCGTGAAATTGTTGTTCTTTTTTGTTAAAAAAAACAAAACAAAACAAAATTAATCCACCTTAAGGGATTTGTATTACAAATTTGTTTACTCTTCCATATTGAAAAAGTGTTGAAAAATGTGGTTTTCAAGTTATTTTATAAGGACTCCATCTTACAAAGGAATATAAAACTGTGTCATGTAGAACATGTCAACAATTGCACTTCAGTGCTTGTTGTTATACACTTAACATTGTGTGTGTGCTTAGACTACCATTAATGTTTTTTGCTTTGAGGAAATACTTGCCTATGTGGAAATTCCTTTGTGAGAACAGTCTCTTTATGTATTGTCATTTTTGTTTGGTTGTATACCAGAGATTTAGAACCAAGAATAATTTTGATTGCATTGATGTTCTACTCAGAAATATGTAGTAGCAACTTACAGAGCCAAGATATTGAAAACACTTTGGCAGCTATTGTTGATTCCACTTGGAATTGTTATATGCACATAGAGAAAACATTGTAATGAAAAAGTGTTTTAAAATAATAGGAACGTGTTTTAATTTTCCTCTTGAAATGACATATTCTTCATTTTGACACTCTCACATATGGATCAGTTTCGTTCATTAAAACAATGTCCAATCAGTAGGGACATGACATTACCATTTTTTACATGAAGAACTAAAAAATTTTTAATAGCAGAAAGACTAGCTGAAGTGAAGGAGGCTGTGGTCCAGCTTCCCATTTGTATTGACCTGTTGTAATCTTTGAGAGGTCAGTATGTGCAGTAACTATAACCTTTGCATTTGAATCTTGAGGTATCTGATTTAGCTGTTAGCCAGATTAGACATTTGCAGTTAGCATTTTTTTGTTTGTGGGGTCAGTTACAGCCCAGCTTTTCAGAACTCTGTCCCCAAACTTCACAGCCGGGGTTCTTAATGTCCTTCATTCTTTTCTATTTTTCTTCTACCTGTAGAAGAAGAAGATGGCACCAGGAATTTTCCATAGAATGGCTGAATGCTTCACACATTATGTTTTTAACTGATATATCCTGTTGTATCAGCCATTTAATCCTATGTTATAATTAGAAACAAACCAACAAATATCGTCCCACGACCTTCTTTCAGAGACTTCAGAGGGCATCTCACAAGGTTCTGTGAGGCAGAGTAGAAATTCTCCTGTTGAGGTGGCATTGAAATATTTTGAGAAATGCACCACAAAGAGTCTGGATAGCTAATTCAAAGATGGTCATTCAGTATAGTTACAGTAAATTACTCTCCCTTTTCTATACCTTGATTCTGATAATGGAATAAAGGCTATAATTTTAGAAGTCTTTATTTTAGTAGCAACAGCTTTGCTGTCCTTTAGGTTTCCACGTCAGAGGTTCCAGCATGTCTTCATATGTATATGATTAAGCTAGAAAATGGGTCTCTTGAGCTGATACAGGTGAAAAAAAGAAAAAAAATGATAAAAAATCTTAGTTAATTTTCAGTCTAGATGAGGTTTTGGGTCTGTTTTTCTGTGCAACTCCAGAAATAGTGTATTGTGATAACTGTTGGAAGGGTCTAAGAAATGCTGTAGAAGGGTGTCTCCAAATTATTTTGCAAATATGACTTGAGTGTTGTTCAGTGTAATTAAAAAACTGGTCAGCCACCTGCAGCTGGACCAAATAAACATCTTCTTTTTGCTTAGTGCTATATAAAATATGTTGACATTTAAGCCATGATATATCATAACACTGTTTTTTTTAATGAAATGCAGTAAAAATGGGGTATTGCACCGAAAGTGTCGCAGTTACACAATTGCTTGTGGGGTACCCATGTATCCAATGGGATGTGGCTCTTCTTTTAAAGTTCACATGCTTAACTGAAACAACTTCATTCTGTGTTAGATGTTTGACTAGCTTACAAACAGTAATATAATGCAAAAAGTTTTGAAAAATCCAAAGGATCAATCAATAACTAAAACACTAATTGAAGTAAATTTATATTAATAAATCATAATTCCTGGAGTATGTTTATTTAAGAGCTGTTATTATGAAAACTAAAGATTGTATATTCACTTAGTAACCAGAAAACCCTTCCACAGCAAAATTTGCTATTAGTTATATAACACAGTTTTGACAGAAACAATAAATTAACTGCATTTCTTGCTAGTGTCTTAAGTACTATCAACCAGATTTCCAGGAAAATAGAGTTCCGGATTTTACTGAAGTATATCTTCGATGCATGACAGCTATGTTTAAGGAGAACTACTTAAGAAGTCTGTCAGGGATACTGCTAAATGGACATAACAGCCTCAGAGAGTCTTGTGAGAAGAAATACTTGGAAGCTGGAAGATATTAAAAGAAAGCGTTGCTGCCTTCCTTGCCCTAATCTTACTTTCCCTCTGCATCCACTTAAAAGCTTCTCTGGAAGCAGAACAAGGTTACATGGTTTTAGTCTGAATTGATAAAGCCTTTGACACAGTCCCCCACAATACTCTCCTCTCTAGATTGGAGAGAGATGGTTTTGATGAGTGGACTGTTAGATGGATAAGAAAGTAGTTGGATAGTCATGTCTGGAGGGTAGTAGTCAATGGCTCAGAGTTCTGATGGACACCAGTGACAAGTGGTGTCCCTCAGGGGTCTGTGTTGGGACCGGTGTTATTTAATGTCTTCATTGATGACATAGGCAAAGGGACTGAGCAAGTTTGCAGCTGACACACCTAAAGGATGGGATGCCATGCAGGGGAACCTGGACAAGCTTCAGAAGTGGGTCCAGAGGAGCCCTGCCCAGAAGGACTTGGGGGTGCTGGTGGCTGAGAGGCTGGACATGACCCAGCCACGGGCACTCACAGCCCAGAGAGCCAAACGTGTCCTGGGCTGCATCCAAAGCAGTGTGGCCAGCAGGGCCTGGGAGGGGATTCTACCCCTCTGCTCTGCTCTGCTGAGACCCCACCTGCAGTGCTGCATCCAGCTCTGGGGTTCCCAGCACGGGAAGGACATGGACCTGTTGCAGTGAGTCCAGAGGAGGCCACTGAAATGACAGACACCTGTCCTGTTAGGAAGGGCTGAGAGAACTGGATTTGTTCAGCCTGGAGAAGAGAAGGCTTTGAAGTGACCTCATTGCAGCCTTCCAGTACCTGAAGGGAGCCTGCAAGAAAAGTGGAGAGATGTTTTACAAGATCAGGTGGGGACAGGGTAAGGGGGAATGGTTTCCAGCTGAAAGACAGGAGGTTTAGATAAGATACTAGGAAGAAATTCTTTCCTGTGAGGGTAGTGAGGCATTAGAACAGGTTGCCCACAGTAGCTGTCAATGTCCCATCCCTGGAAGTGTTCAAGGCGAGTTTGGATGGGACTTGGAGCAACTTGGTCTAGAGACTGCCACTGCAAGGGATTTAGAAGTTTATGGTCTTTGAGGTTCCTTCCAGCTCAAGCCATTCTATGATTCTATGATGTGGCCTTCTGTATCTTCTTATTCACTGGCTGGACCACATGATTTTAACTGCTTAACTTTTGGTTGTGACAGCACTGTAGATTGTTAATTTGCATGGTGCTCACTTGAGAGATGGATACAGTACTGTGAGCTTTCGGTTTATTTTTTCTTCCATTTAATTGTAACCTGATGCATAATCACTTCTTTTGTGAATTCGTAATGTGGTGTACTGTAAATGATTGCTGACTGTGGAATAACTACAATGATGTCATGGGCAATATTACTGGTTTTGGTGAGTGAGATAAAAAATGAGGGAGAGAAAAAAATCTTCAGAAATACAGTAGTTTTTACTAAATATATTAGTTTTTCACTCAGATGTTCCTTTAAAACGGAAGGCAAGTGGTTTCCCATTTCAAATATTATTGGGTAACAGATCTATGCATGTTAGGCATTCTGAGAATCAAAGTAGTTCTCTCATGGTCCTAGAAGTAACAGCATGCAACATCAGCAGGCATGTTCCCTGCATTATTTTTGTTGTTTGTGTCTATATTAGTAAAAAAAGAAAGTATTGCCAACCTTGAAAAATCAACAGAGAACTTACGTAAAATGGTGATCTAGAGATTTGTTAGAGATTAATGAAATTGGTGGCTGATTTCCTGCTGCAAAAACCACAGTCAGACTGGTTGTCTGTCAGAGATGCATTCAGTTATGCTCTATAGTTACGTGGCAGTTGCATGACAACACACTGCTGTTTGGTCTGTGTAATTCTGTTGTTTTAGAGGATGCATGGTCTACAAGAAAACTAGTCTGGTACTCAGTCTTTGATTTTAAGGCTGGGGTGTTTTTTTTAAGAAGTGGATTAAAACAAAAAAACCCACCCCAGACATTGTAATGTGACAGTTTACCTGAAAATAGGTCAAACTGTGATGTATCTGTGAAAAGACCTTAGTTGCTAAATTCAGAGTAAAAGCACTGTAGGCAAAATGTTCCTTATGTATTAGACATTATGTAAGTCTGCCAAGTCTATAGGCATGTGCTAGCCTCCAGTTGAAGTTCATCCCTCATTCTGTTTCTAGAAGCATTGCTTATTTGGCTTGTTCAGTACTTGTGCCCTTACTGATGGGGACCAATCAGAATTGTAATTTCTACTCAAAATTGAATATGTCTCAGCTTCCTGTTTCCCTTCTGTCATATTAGAAGACTAAAATAAAAAAAGTACCCCAGGGTGATAGTAGTGCTTTATTGGTAATATAGATTACTTTCTTATCCCAACAATGTCATTGTGGAAGATAGCTTTAATAATTTATAGAGGACTGAAGAATTTACAGAAATTACACTGTGTGTAAGATCCCCTTTGTACTTTTTCAACCTGTTGCATAGATTTATTCTCTGTAACTGTACAGCAATTCAAAAAAGTTATCAGAAATAACTATTCCTCAGCTCTTGTAGTCCACTGCGGTCCTCTGCTGAATTGCCTCCCCTATTTTATATGTTTTTTTCCGTAGCCAGTAGAGATGTTTTTAGATGAAATGCATTCTTGGAAGTACCAGTCTCTGCATACATTAGCAATTGTGTAATCGTTAAAACTAATTTTGGCTTCACGGAAGTTTATGCCATCTTCATCTTTTGTATTTTTGCTAGTAAAAAGCTGAGTTCTAATGAATTTAGTTTTCAGTTTTTTTACTGCATAAGTTCTGCAAACACACAGATGCAAACCCTGTTCTTCTATGTATTTAGTCTCCCATTAGACTTGAATCATTTCAGTTTGCTACAGTTGTTTTTGTGTCTGTGTTTTTTTAAAATAATACTTCATTTACAAAACCCTGTTCTTTTGATCAATTCTTTCCAGAGAAGCATGCCTTGAATCGAAGTTTTCTTGTATGGTCACGTCTGTACCTCTTTGTTCCTGTTTCATTTTCTAAAAAAATTCCCTTTATCAAAGGCCACATACTTGATTTTCTGTTCTCTGCTGCCCTTTTTTAACAGACAACTCCTTTCCCTATCCTTTTTGTGCTGGTACTTCTGATGTACCCATGCTGTGTCCCATCTTACTCCCATCCAAGCTGTTCGCGTTCCCAGAGGTTTCATGGTTGCCACCTATTACTGCAGTGAAACTCATCCCTGCAGTTACACCACAAATGTGTACAGCCAGAGTCTTCTGTTCTGGAAATCAGATCAAGTTACCAGCAAGTCTCCTCCTCTTGGCAGCCGTAAAAATACCATGGCAGTCAACACGTATCATGACAAAATAAGAATGCATCCAGCTTTACAGGTGTTTTGGTTTCTGTAGTACTCAGGTTGTTCAGGAAGAATGTGAAGCAAGTGTTCTGTTCTGTATTGGCTGTCATTGTAAGTAAGGGGTGAAGAGAAAGGGAGGGATCTTCATGTCTCAGAAAAGGGCACTGGGATTTACTTGGTTAGCAAAGTGGAACTATTTTTAATGTGTCAGTCATCTCTGTCTACATTTCTGTTCCATATCCCAAGTTCTTGTAATCAAAAATAGCTTCTTGAGTAGTGCGTATTTTTCTGATATAATTTATTTTCACAAATATTTTTATACTGTCGTGACAATTAAATGATTTGGTGAAACATGAAGAATCCATTTTATTTTTCCTTTTCTATAGCTTTCCTCCTTTTAACCCAAACTTCTGATAAAGAAAAATGATAGTGAGATCCTTCAAAAATGCTGAACAACAACAAATTCTGCGTGTTTAAAGGTGCTTTCAGTCAAATCTGATGATTGCAAATGGAAAGTAGAAAATTTATATGAAGGGTTTTTGAATTGAAATTTAGAATTATTTTTTCTTTTGTAGAAAGGGTGACCTTTGTTTAGTTCTGTTGAAATTGAGCCATGTGCAACAAATTATTCAAAAATAAGAAATGTGACGCTTTTTTTCTGTGAGCTGATCTAGCTTCTTGCACACTCGTTTAATTAACTCCCTGCATTTTCCACTGGAGTAGGTTATCTTAAGTCTCTCTTTAAAAAGAATTCTCAATAAATAGATGTACATTTAGATGAAACAGACCACGAGTTCTCCATTCACAGTAAGGTTTGCCAGA
Organism: Falcunculus frontatus; assembly: GCA_013398115.1. Lineage (NCBI taxonomy): Eukaryota > Metazoa > Chordata > Aves > Passeriformes > Falcunculus > Falcunculus frontatus. The sequence goes on from VZRV01009988.1 coordinate 20,570, forward strand.
GCAGCATTTAGTGTGCATGCATGTATTAGAGAGGGGCAGAGCTGCATATTTCTGTAGAGAGAGGCTAAGTAAGTGATGCCAGTCTCTTCCTTCCTAATACAAAGCCTTACAGAGCTCTAAGTTAGAAGTTAATTAGCTTAATCCCTTCCATAGTTAGGGATATGATATAAGTTTTGCTTTCACAAAAAACTTCGTTTCTTGGGACATTTTCCTTCCAGTGTTACTTTTCCCTTATTTTCACTTTCAGAGCCCTTCAGTTTCTATTATGGAGCCTTTTTCAGTGCCCAGAATGCCTTCAGCATGTTTTTCAGACTCCAAGCTATCTTCTCTTCACTCTTTAAGGAGAGCACTTGGAGTTGTTTTGCATTTGAAGTACCATGGGCACTGTAGTTTTTGAGGAGTGTATGAGGTGACAGGAGCTGTAGGGAGCACAAGTATTGTTTTCCCTTCCTTGACTGGCTATCCTTGTTTTTGTCGGCAAAGAAGATGTTGTCTCCTGCAATGTCACCCTTGTTTTTGAAGAGAAACGATATTTGGGACATTCCAATAGAGCAATGACTGAAAGGGCAAAGTTTGGGCTAAAAATAACTCAAGTTAAGCCACAGGCTCTACTTTCATAAGTTAGTGTGCGTTACACTGCTTTGTAATACAAGGCCAATACTGGTTATGTGTTTGTATTTGGACAATTTGCCTCCCTGCCATTGCCAAACAGTTCATAAGGGAGAAAAAAAGGCAAAAAGGAAACTGACGGGACAAGCAGTCTTAACGGTGTTCTGTGCTTCCCCAGACATCTGATTCTAGGGCAAAGGTTTCTGGGTTTTTTTATTTTGAATCACTGCTGAAAGAAGTTTTTACTCTTCATGTATTTGTTTAGATTTTGAGTTACAGTTGTTCGTATTTTTATAGTGGATTTATATAGTATCTCTCTCTAAATACTTATTTTGTTTTTACAGTCTATTGATGGCTTGCATGAAAAAGGAATGGTTGAAGATGTTCATTGTGGCTCCATGAAGAGTATGCGACCTCCTCATCCTGGAATGGGTCCACCTCAGAGTCCAATGGACCAGCATAGCCAAGGTTTATCCATACTGTGCATGCTCTATGATTTTGGGGCCCCTTCCACAAAGAGTCTGTAGTTCCATGTAACAGATTGCCAGTTATTTCCTTTCAGCTTTGGAAAAGCTGAACAGGGCAAGGGAAATAACTAAATCCCTTTGCTTTCTGGAGTGTCTATGAGGCACGTATTGAAAAAAAGCTAAGGTTCAAGTCTGTGGCTGGGGCAAGTCTATCACAGATTTCAGTTTTCATGTCTAAGGAAAAAAACTCACCAACTTACTTCTTATCTTACGTAGCTACTGTAAATGTAAATGCATTATAATATGATTTATTTTAATCCTTTGATGAAGAAATTATAGGAGAAGAACCCAAGTAAACCTGGAGAAACATTCTTTAATATCCTAAATTTCTGGTCAAGTGCTGATCAAAGTTCTTTTCAATATTTTTTATGCCAGAAGATAGAAACTTTTTTTAACACATTGCTATGTGCCTTTTTTGTGTCCTGTAGTTTGGAACATAAATGGACATGCATTCTATGAGCAGCTTGGTATTTCGGAGATTTAACTGGAAACACCTGCTAGTATTAATAAGTTCAACAGCCAATAAAGCTTTCTGTGTTGCATGGTTAATTATTTTACAACAACATCTGAAGAACCCCAATTGGAATTAGGCTCTTGGTGTGACACACTCTGTACATATCCATTAGGAGGTGGTCCTTGTTTGATGTATGAACATGTTTACCACATAGGATAAGAGAAATGCTGGAAGGAGAAAACAGGTACAGATCAGGAAAAAGACTGAGCCTGAACTTCTTTGTGGCTTTTCAGTGGTATATGACTGAAACTCTAGCCTGTAAATTGCCAGCTGTAAATATCCCAGTCTGGATAGTTAGAAATCCCAAATAATTAGAAAGTAATGTTTTTCCATTAAACCTTTCAATATCAATAAAGTAAAATAGAACTGATGTCACAGAAACAAATTCTTCATCAAGTAAAACTTTCTCATTGATTTCAACAAAATGTAAGCATGATCATCTGAGAGACAAATTTCGCTTGTCTTTGCATTTAGGGGACACTTTTGCTTGGGATGAAAAGAACAGAGCGTTTAGTCTAAAGATGAAGATGGGACAATTCATACGTTGTGTACTGAAAATACAGGAGCATAGGTTGAAAATGCTTCAAAAACAAGTAGCTTCTGAGTTGTTTTTTCTGTGCTGCCTGAGGTCAGATTTCCAGGTTGTTCTGCACTGCAGAAAGTTGATTGTATTAGTAGCAACTTTGTCAGGCTAGAGACTACGGATTCCTTCTCTCTTTTTTGTGTATGCCAGCGACTGTTACAATGTAAGCAGAGATTACTAGAGCTCGGATGTGGAGCAGGTTTTTAAAAGAAATGGTCAAAAAAACCCCTCAGACATTCTAATATTTCAGATATTTTTTTTGACATTATAGAAGACTGTTTTAGCTTTCGTTGCCTCTATGTCTCCATTTTTTTTGTTCTTACACAATTGTCTTTTCCACAAAAAACTGATGATGGCACTTGATGCTGTTCTGATACCTGCCAGGCAAAGTCCTATCTACTCGACTTGTACATTTTTGCCATTGTGTACCGGTCCAGGGTAGAAAAACAGGTTCCTTAATAGCCTGTCAGCCTATTGCATATTTTCTGTCTGAGTTCCCATGACATTAGAGAAACTAGGACACTTTTTTTTTACAAGTTTTGTGGAAGTATGCGGTGTGGTGAGAGAGAGTTTACCTATGCCCATGCTCATGGCAAAAGGACAGTATGACTTCTCTGAGAATCCATGGAAAGATGCCTGGTAACTCTTGAAGTTCTGAGAAAATCTTTGGTTGGGTATGGTATAAACCAAGACTTACTACAAGGTTCACTTCCTTGTAGACATCTGATAGTTGAGCTTAGAGTACACAGTTGCGTACAGTTTTTAACAATGTAAGTGTCAAAGAGAAATTACACCTCATTAGTGCTAGGTCTGGTTTTTTCATGGCTTATTGTTCATAGTCCTCAAGTTGAAGTAGATAAATATGCACTATTTAATATTTTGGGGGGGGCATTTGAGGGAAAGTGGCTGAATAAGTCCACAACCCCAGGAAATAGATCACCCTAAATTTGCCCATTAATTTGAAAGCTTAGGGATCATGGCCAAGTATCAGTAAATATTGTTGTAGGCAAAATAAAAATTGTCTATCTTTTAATTCTCTATGATGTTGTCTTTAATTCAGACCATCAAGAATAATTTTGTGGAAAAATCACAGAATCACAGAAATATAGTGTGGTTTGGGTTGGAAGAGGACCTTTAAAAGTCCTTCTGTCCAACCCCTTTGCGGTGAACAGGGGCATCTTCAACTACATCAGAGCCCAGTTATTGTTCAGAGTTGTTCAGCACCCCATTGAAACTGACCCTGAATGTTTCCAGGGATGGGGCATTTACCACTGCTCTGAGCAACCTGGCCAGAGTTTCACCACCCTCATTAAAAAAAAAAAGTCTTCCTTATATCGTGTCTGAATTTATTGTCTAAAACCATTCCTCATTGTCCTGTGACTACAGTCCTTTTAAAGGGTCTCTCTCCAACTTTCTTGTAAGCCCCATTCAAATATTGAAAGGCCCCGATAAGGTCTCCCAGGAAACTTCTGTTTTCCAGCGGGAACAACCCCTACTCTCTCAGCCTGTCCTCACGGGAGAGCTGGTCCATCCTTCTGGTTATCTTTATGGCCCTCCTCTGGATACCCTCCAACAGGTCATGTTTTTCCTGTGCTGGGACCCCAGAGCTGGATGCAGCACTGCAGGTGGGGTCTCACCAGAGCAGAGCAGAGGGGCAGAATCCCCTCCCAGGCCCTGCTGCCCACACTGCTTTGGATGCAGGACACCTTTGGCTTTCTGGGCTTTGACCACACGATGACAGGTCACATCAAGCTTCTTGTCCACCTGTATCCCCAAGCCCTTCCTGGCAGGGCTGCTCTCAACCCCTTCACTCCCCAGCATATGTTGATACTGGGGTTTGCCTCAACCCTTGTGCAGAACCTTGCCCTTGGACTTGTTAAACCTCATGAAGTTCACATAGTCACACTTCTTGAGCTTGTCCAAGTCCTTCTGAATTGCATAAAGTCAGCCTTTAGTCCGACAGATTTACTATATGGTATGTAAATATGATACTATTATATTATTTTTATATGCTAGTCAAACAAGTCCGTTATTTTTTGTGGAGATCATAAGCTAAATTCCTTCATTAAAATGTCAAGAGGTGTGATACAGTATTTATACAGTTGGCAGGAAAAACGATCCTAGCCCACATATGGGACTTCTCTGTGCGTTGTTAAAGCCAATAGCAGCGATGACAGACACAACCTTGTCTGCCTGGTAGAGTTATAAAAATTCTTTGGCTTGTATGATACTGTGACTTAAGAGAAAGATATCACTAAGTAAAATCAATATAATCTGCATTAAATATATTGAGATAATTAAACGACAGATTATAAATTTACCTGTAACTAGAAGATGATAATCCAATTGTGGATTTTTCTAGTCTTTTAGAAGTCTATTTTGGTTCAATGCTGTTCAAGGTATTTGTGATCTGGAGAAAAGTTTAAAGTCAGTACAGATAAAAATTACATATAGCACAGAGGTTTAGCAGTAAATAACTAGTTGTTTACAAAGGCTGATCAGAATCTGAGAAGAATGTGCTTATTTTTCTAGCATAGATTTTAGCACAGCCAACAACAATGTATATAGGAGCAAAATATTTTGCTGTGTAGTGGTATAAACTGTTTCTTAAAAAGCAGTTTATACTGCTGAGAAGAGTGTGTTTGTTTTATCCTGGAGAATGTTAAACTCCATTTTTTAATCTATCTGATGAGAGAATTAAAAGAATACTTGATCTGTCTGCTTTATTCCCAAACAATAAAAGGGCTTGTAATAGATGGAGCCTCTAAAGGGGAAAAAAAAAAAGGAGGCAGTGTATTGCAGTACCTGCAAATTCAAATTGTTTAGATTCAGAATGTGTTAAATAGCTGTATCTTACTTAATGAAGATAATTAACTTTGGAATAAAAATTACCCAAGTGTTTTTGGTAGGTTTTGTGTCAAACAAAAGCTAAGTTGACACTGGATGTCTTTATCTGTTTCATAGACCAAAGGGAGAAGTTTATTTAGAGGTCAGGAGTCTTTAGTCTGTTTTGGACAAGTTACGTAGACTGTTGTAGCTGTAATGGTCCCTTATTGACAGAAATCTGCTTGTTCACAGGCTCCAAGATTCTGAGAAGAACTGGTAAGCTAGAGTGGGAAACAATGTCCTTACATTTTTTGACAGTGGTAAGGTGGATGGTCTTCATAAAATGCTTCAGTTCTTAGAGATGAGTGGAACAGTTGTGATGAATCCATAGGCTGTAGTCCTTCTGTACGCCATTTGCAATGGGGAGTGATCACAAAGTGGGATTTGATTTAAATGTCAGATGTTCCAATAGCGGTCTTTTTAGTTCTTTTTAGTAATTTTGGTAAAGAAGAAAGTCTTGCAAAAGATTGTCTCCAAGTACAAAAGCAAGATTTTTTTATAAAGTACATGCTTACAAATGTAGGTGATAAATTAGAAATAAATTAACAACTGCACATGCACTTGTCGATATGGTTTATGAAAATCAAACATATAGCTGTGAATGAAAAAGAGAAAGTTGATACAGAATTTTGGAAGTAATGATTCTTACAGTCTATGTTAAATAATTAACTACCGTTTTCTGAGGTGAAATGAATGATGAGCAAATCAGAAACATTTGAAAGCTGAATCTTCATTAACTGTGTCATTTTACTTAAGTGCCTGTTCACTGTTTGAATGGCAATTACTGTTCTGAGATTTTTGTGGTTTTTTAACTAACAGTAATTACTACGTTAAGGTATGCAGCTTTATTATTTAGTATCTGGGTTATTTTTTTCTTGATGCTAAATGAGATGCGAGTCATGCAGAAAGAATGTTTTACTAGCTCAGACAGATCATCATATTTTTATTACATACTGCAATGGGATGGCTTTGAGAAGTCTGACATTAATTTATGGGGAAAAATACTGTGAGTTGGTATCTTTCTCCTCAGCAGTTTCTCCTTCTAGTCTTACTGCCAAATTGGAGAAATTCTTGACTAGTTTTAATTACAGATTCTCTCTTCTTGAACTTAGCCACAATGATGTCCCAGTTTAGTCTTAATACCTTTGTTTTGATGGTAATAGGTTAAATGAATGGAAAATCCATTGCTCCAACTTCATATTTAGTTGTTTAAATAGTAAGCTTACTACACATTAATGGTTGTGAATGGGGTTAGAAACTGTCTTCCAAATCTGTGAGCGAACTGTGGTGTATTTCGCAGTATTTGAGGAGTGTGAAATTCACTGTAAATTGTTAGGCTGTTAAACAGTTATCCAGCAGATTAAAGTCGTGGTTAGAATTGACTTTTGAAGGGGACTGGGGAGAAATAGCAAAGACAAGCCAAGTATTTATATTAAATAAAATATTTTTATTATAAAGACTTCATAAAGATATATAAATGGACTAGAATGAAAAATTTATATATTTTTCTGGGATTTGTAAAAATTAAATGAAGTTGCTATGATACAGCAGTGAAATACAGACCAATTTGAATTGTTTGGCTGTCTCGTCTTGCTGTTTGTAAATGGGACTGCAAGGGCTGAAGGAATTTAGAATTCTGGGACTTGATCTGTATTAATTTTTAATAATCATGTAGTATTTGTTGAACTTAAAAAGACACACCATTTTTTAACTTACAGAATTCACTAATATACTCCTACTTCACAGGCAATATTCATTGTCCCTACTGTTCTTAAATTAGTTGCACTTCCTTTTCTGAATTCTTTCAGTCTTTTAAAGTCTTGCCACCTTATTCATCTGCCTGCCAGTATAAGACCTGTCAACAATTTTATTTCTGCAATCCTAGTTTTAAATTACTTGCACACATCTGACCTCTCTTTTTCTTTGTTTGGTTTCACAAGAACTGTTGTTAACCCTGGCCACGCTACTGAGAGGGAAATTTTATGTTTTGCTTGCCTTAAGAAAGTTTTTAGCCTCAGTCCAACACGGACATATTTTTCACTGTGTTCCAAGACATTATGCTTTTGTGTAGTGTGTTGAGGAGATGTACTTGATTCCTTTTCTATGTTTCTTAAACTAACTTCAGTTGGTGATTGAAGTGATAATTCAGTGAGTTACACAGCTAGATTTCTTCAATCCTGTCTATATCTTGCAAATTCAAAAATTCTCTTAGAGTCACATTCTTGAGTACAAATACACCCTTGCTGTTGATATTTGCATAAAGATGTGACCTATATGATCCTCAGACACTTTCATTGTTTAAGACTTACTAAATTTTAGTGGGGGTTCAAAACCTCTGTTGAACATTTCAGTGTTTGGACTGCTAAAACTTTGATTCTTTCTGTACCATTACTAGGGTTTAGAATTCATTTGTAGGTGTTCTTTCTTTCATTTTAGCATTAAAACTGGAGAAAAAAGTGTCTTGATTTTTAGCGCTCTGATTTTTCAGCTTTAAAACAGAAAAGAAAGATATTGTTTCTGTTAACTGAAGTGAAACAAAAGGCAATTAAAGCAGAAACTTTGTGTACAGTCTGCCCTCCAATAGTACTTGGCAAAGTGTTAGAACAAGGATTTCTTCCAATGTTAATACTGTAAAGAATATACATTGTTTGTGACATCCTGTGATGTATTTCTGCTGAACAAGTTGGTACCAAAGGGGGATTGAATATATTTCTGATTATGTATACAGTTAGGAAAACTTGAGAAGGGTTTCTGATGCAGCCTCTTCTGTAACCCATTGAAGGATTATGGAAAAGACAGACAAGACACTCCTCAAAGGTGCATAGTAATAGCAGAGAAGTAATGGTTACAAATTGTGTAAGTGAAATTCTGATAGGACTTAAGGGAAAGGAAATTCAGCATGAGAGTGATTACGAATCACCATCATTTGAGGTTTTCAGAACTCAGACAAGATCTGGAGAAACCTGATAAAGCTTAGAAGTTACCACAGTTTTAAATGATAGGCAGGGTTGTTTGGCCTCCCTTTCCTGGTAGTGGGTGACTTCTATTCTCTGTGTTGTTCAGAACTGTAGGTTATGTATTGTCCTTTTATGGTGGTTAAACTGAGTTTTAGGGGATCTTCTTGTGTGCATGCTTATCTGTGTTAGAGTACGAGCAATAAGATAGGAAAAAAGCAAGTAGTATAAATACTTTATTAGGACAGGCTTGTGGCTATATCTTTTGTCACTGTCATTGTATGAAAGTTTTCAGACTTCAAAGGAAAATTTTCATATAGCATCACAAAATTTACATTGTGTAAATGGCACATTTTAACACCTTCCAAAGAAGTTTGGAAGGATTTTATTCTTTCCTGATGTATTTTATGGGAATTTTGTTTTCATTCTTCCTCTTGTCAAGCACAGTTTTCTATTGTTAAGAGCCCTAATACAGAGGACTTTGAGGAAGAGAGAAAATGTAAGTAATAAATATATATCTGGAAAGATTAAAATATGTCTGCTTCTGAAAACTCCTCTTTGCAAAACTTAGTCATGGACTTTGCAGCTTGAACTGTCAGGATTGAAAACAGATACTCGATGTCTTAGACCACTGTTCTAAATTTTTGTAGTCCAGAGGCATTTCAAGATCTTGGGTCTGAAATCTATCAGTCATTAAGGAATTTATAAATTGGACAATATAACTTGAGGAGGGACAGAAACCATTCTTTCAAAAGCAGTTCAGAAAACAATGTAATTCCGATTAGGTGCCATTTAAAGTAAATCCTGAGATTCAGAAATGTAATAATGGATAAACATTGCAATAAACCCCATTCTATAGTATAAACCAGTAATGCAGTTGCATGTGTTTTGTTTTGTTGTGGTATGATGGGGGTTTTTTTTAAGCAGTGTGCTCAGCAAGAGGGATTTGTAGCTTCCCCTCTTTTCTTAAAATAATAAAGAGATAAAAGTAAGTTGGTGGAGGAAGATGAATACATGGAGTAAACTTGCAGTTATTTATCATACTTCTTATCATCAACAAGAGATATGTAGACCATTTTTATATTAATCTAGTATATAGCTCAAGTAGTTCTAAATTTTAACATCTCTTTCTTCCTTTTCTTTGAACTTCTCCCCTCATTTTTCTCTTGAACCATCTAACTTTTCTTACTCTTCTGCAAAATCATCTTCCTATCATCATCATCTTTAAATTCAACTTGGTCTGTTTCTGTCTTGTCTGGTCTTTTCCCATCACAAACCCCCCTTTACCCACTGTACTTCTTTCTCATTTTCTTTTTTTTTAGGAGAACTGAAATCCTTTCTTCTTTTTCTTCTGTTTCATACATTTACAACCTTTATTTAAGTTGAGCACAAATTCCGCTTCTTTGGCAATCTAATCTCTTCACTCGTTTAAGTTCTAGTGACTTACAGCTGCTGTCATCCCAGAAAAGTTGAGACTGCTTCGAGGTTTTGCATATGTTGCCTTTACTGAAGGGTCAGTAAGAACAGTGAAGCTAAAGAAAGAGCAAAATTTCTTCTGTGATCTGTACTACTTATAGACGAAATTGATGTAGTTTCACTTTAAAATGACAGGAAAATTGGGAGAAGAGTAGATTGGGTGTCACAGAATCATGATTTGTACCATGATCTTTGGAGTTATGATCTGTGGCTTACAAACATGGGATATGGAAATGAGCCAGAAGATTTCTAGATTTTTACAAATTTTTTTTAGACTTTTCCAATTTTTGAGAAGATTATTTGTGTTTCACAGTACCAGAATGAAGTGAGTAAATATTGTTACCTCTTTTTCACTCTTGGTGGACAAAATCCCCAAAAACTAGCTGTCTGTTGTGCTTTGTGAAGCTGAAGAAAATATTTAGTAGGTGTAATTAATATTCAGGATTAAAACCGCTGCATTTTCAAGTGCTGTAATAAGATACAAGCACTTTTCATTTCAGAACTGTGATTGCTCTTGATGTAGTCTTCAGCAGCTTCTTCAGAGAGTGATTTTTGTGCTTGCAGTTGATGTTCCAAGTTGTTGAGCACCCAGGTGGCAAAAGACATTGAACATACTTTGTCTAGCTCAAACCTTTAATCTGTATAAATTAAAGAGTGTTTGTATAGAAAGTGAATACTATTTATTTCTATTTCTCTGTGTTGGTGAGTGCTAGCAAAGAGGGCCTGTGGAAGTGAATGGATATTCCTTGATGTGTGTGCATCAAAATAAACGTAGAATATTAAGTTATAAACTAGGCAGACTTCACTGAATGTGTTCCACAAAGAAACATTTCTCCAGAATTCAGGTAAACAACACTACATCCACAGGCTTCTGTATTGTATTTCATGTTTTAGTTTCTCTTACTCCAAATATGCAGGTAATTGTTATTTTTAGCAATTATTGGACTAAATAACTGTAGTTCATCTTGAAGAAGAGCTCTCGAGGCTATCTTGATATCTGAGGGAACTTTGGATTGCACTTCTGTCTTTGCAGAAAATGCTGCAGCTATCCTGACCTGAGAGAGACACTTTTATACTTTATGTACTGTTAAAAAATTGGATGGAATTTAGGTTTAACTAGCAGAGTGGCAAGTTTATGGTTCTTCTACCTGTTCTAGGTTATATGTCTCCACACCCATCTCCACTAGGAGCACCAGAGCATGTGTCCAGTCCAATGTCTGGAGGAGGTCCGACACCACCTCAGATGACTCCCAGTCAGCCAGGACCCATTATAGCCGGAGACCCACAAGTTATGAATCAGCCTAACAGAGGGCCTTCCCCTTTCAGCCCTGCACAGCTGCATCAGCTGCGGGCTCAGATTCTAGCTTACAAAATGCTGGCGAGGGGTCAGCCCTTACCAGAAAACCTCCAGCTTGCTGTCCAGGGCAAGAGAACCCTGCCTGGCATTCAACAACAGCAGCCTCCCAGTGCCTTCAACAGACAGTCTGGTAAGTGAATCGTTGGTGAGACTCATTACTCAGGTGATTCTTGAAGTTATACTTGTGATAGGTTAAGAATTGATGCTGTGCAGGGCTGTAATTTGGGACTGTATTCTGGCATCAAAGTGAATAGCATGGCCTTTGGTATTAAGCTTGAGCAAGTGCATAAAACACAGCTGTTATTAATAGGATATTGTCAAAACTAAAAAAGTTATATCACTGTGCACTACTGTGTCTGTCCTGATATGCTTGATAGTTTTTGAATGTTAATTGTACTTTACTGGTAGTAATTTCCCTTGTTTTTGTTAGAGTGAATTTCCAGTCTCCTGTTGCTATGCAGGAAAGTAGATAAATAATGTGGATCCAGTTGACTGATTATTTAGGTTGTTGAAAATAAACCATGCTGTTAAGTGAAAAACATAAGGAAAAGGAAGTGTACTTACTTTTTTCTCACAATGATAATAGCTGTTGCAGTGAGGTAAGCAAACACATTTTGGTCCTAAGAAAACTGTGTTATATTAAACACCCTGCATGTGTTAGTTTCTGAACTCTTCCATTACTGAGGTTGCGTTAGAATTGAGGGTTAAGATGTTACTATTTTCTTAGGTTTTAAAAATGTTGCTGTTCTCTTCATTTTGGTGGCTATGCCTTTTGCTGGCAAGTAAGTTGTTTTTTTTCATGAAACACGATTTTGATACATTTCATTAGGTGTTTGTATTAACAGTAGAAACCACTTAAATCTTTATTTAATGAAGAAATGTACTACTTGCCTGAATAGACTAGCATGCTAGAAAACAATGATTTTTGAATCTTGGAAATGCTCTGTGTCTTAGCAAATGTTTTTCCTCTGTCAAATTGCAGGTATTGGGTTACATGCAATGAGTGGTACTGCAACTGGACCAGGGCCTGCTCCAGGGATGCCTGGACATACAACTGCTATTACCCCTAAAACTTGGACTGAAGGTATAGTGGGAAGAAGATGTGGGGCAAAGTAAAAAAGGAAAATAAAAAGCTGTGCAGAAAAATAGTACTGAAAATTTTAATCAAGGAGGGTCTAACCTTTTATTCATTTGGAAAAGACCCACATGAAATTACTTCAATTTTTAGACAGACTGAACGTGAAGCACCTTTTTGCAATCAGAACAAAATATGTTAAGTTTTCTGAGGGACGCACATAAAACTTAATAAGTTATGTTCTGAGCATGCTTAATTGCAGCAAGCTTGTCTTTCACCTTCGCTACTGTAAACAAAAGTTTTCAAATCATGGTAGAATTACACTGTTTCCTTTTGTTTGTTTTGTTCTTTCAAACAGCTTTGAATGATCAGTGTAGTCTTTGAGATCAAATGAACAGCCTAACTTTTTTCCCCATGTCTTCCAATTTATTTGTCATTCATTATGCAGTTGTTCAACTTCTTGGATTCCCTGAGAACTGAGGTTACACAGAGGCTGTTGATTGGCTTGCTTTTTTTTCTTTTTATAAGCTGAAATGCAGTGTTGCTAAATACAGAATCTACAGCTTCTGCTCAAGTTCCTTTTCTGGAATTTGATGCAGATGTGTGAATATCAAATGGTGATATCTGTAGATTTCAGGATGTTGGTTTTGAATTAAGGTTGATTACAAGATTGCAGGTGTGCTTTGTAGCTGTTTTCCCTAGCTTAAGTGACTGACTCTTCAGACAATTAAGTGGCATCTTTATTTTAGCAATGTTATTAGTGAATTTGTGAACATCTGAATGCATGGGTAGTTGTCGTAATGAAAATACTAAAATCTATGACCCTTAGTGACTGTAAATGACAGTCACTATTTTCTTGTTAACTGAGATATTGCTGTTCAAGATGATTAGAATAATTGAGTTCCTGATATTTAAAATAAATACAATTAATAGGAGAGCATAATGAAACAAAAGCTATTTATATCTGGCAGATATTTCTCAGTACAGCTGTAAAAATTTTCATATGGTTGTCAATTTCTGATAGAGATCTGAAATCAGACCTACTTCTGCTTGTTGTCAGGTTGTGGTTATAGATGCTTTCTTCTAACTGGTGCAAGGATAGTGAACAAGAGGCAGCATGAGGTCTCGCCTTTGCAGGAAGTCAGTTCTACACCTGTTTTATTTCTTGTAACATTAGAATTAAAAGTCCACAGGAACAGCAAAAGAAGTGGCATTCATCATAAAGTTTCATGTGTTTTGTTTTTCTTTTGGCCATATCTTGCAATATATGGTATACTTGCATTTTAGTATGTCTGTTTCAAAAAACAGTGGTCTCAGTGTGCCTTTTCTGGTGATTTTGAATGTTTACCTTACCTTCATGTCCTGTGTTCAGAAAGCCATCTTGGTTTTCTTCCTGCTTTCCATATTTTGTGTTATGAATCAGTACTGTTTATGTTTCAGGCCAAGCCCCAGATATGAGCGTCTCCAATGCACAACAAAAGCTTCCAGCACCAGCTCCTAGTGGGAGGCCTTCTCCTGCTCCCCCTGCCACCCAGCCTGCTGCCACCATTCCTGGGCCCTCTGTACCACAGCCCCCACCTGGACAACCTTCACCCATTGTCCAGCTGCAGCAAAAGCAGAACCGCATCAGCCCTATCCAGAAGCCACAAGGACTGGATCCTGTTGAAATACTCCAAGAACGTGAATATAGGTAAAAGTGAATAGCAAGATTAAAATGATTTTCACATCCTTAACTGGAACTCCTTGCTACTGTAGTGGTAATAGTGTAAACAAAGTTTCCAGAGAAAGACGGTGTTACCAACTACACAAACATCAAACCAAACAATTATTTAATTCTGCCCCAGGTTATGAACTAGTAAAGCGTGCTGGCAGTATCATTGCAAACCCTTTAAGTTTAAAACAGGCTCAAGGGCTCTGCTGAGTTAGCATATTACTTGGATCTTGCAAACACTGAAAGTCAGGAAAATCAAAATCCTTATCGTATACAGAGAAACCAATTTAGTGCACAAGGTTTTCAGTATTATAAACAAAGGGAAGTTAGAACAGAGAGGATCGAAAGGCTGGAGTTAGTAGCCACAGCAAACTCACATTTTAGTACTATGATGGATTTGGCTAGACAACCAAAGAGTTGAGAGAACAAGAAAGTCAAAGGCAAGATTAAAAAAAAGTGTACCGGGAAGCGTGATTTTCAAAAATTGGCTCCTAAGTGTTCTGTTTAGATGATGAAGTATATTTCTTACAAAGTATAGGGCAGAACATGTCTTTTGGAGTTAGAAGGAGACTTCTTCCCTCTTCATCATCAAGCCTGTTTAACAATTGACCTTGAGAATCTGTCAGGCAGAAGGATTTTGACCTGCACCTCACATCCTGATGATTATCCGAGGAAAGTAATTGCACTCAATAGTATTACCAGTTTTGGACTAATGAGGCATCTTGCACTGTTACTTTGAGTTTGTGGAGGAAGGTAGCCAAGAGGGCTGGTGATCTCACAGAAAACTGGTTTAATGACTTTTGCTCTATGAAGGTAAAACACCATGAAGCATTTTAGGGTATGATGTCATGCCCAGAATTCAGGCCTTGGTTACAGAAAAGTTCTTTTGTGTCAGGTGTGACATTTTGTGTCAGGTATTGCTTAAGTAATTCTGTCAGTGTGTTCTTGTCGTCATTCTGCCAGTCTTATCCATATACTCTGGGAGTGAATGGCTATAACGGTTTCATCATGAGCAATCACTATTTTCCAGCATCTTTTTCAGAAAGCTTGTAGAACACACCATTTTATGGTTTCACAGTTATTCTGACAGAAGAATTGTAGCACTGACTTCAACCAAGAATCATATGGCCAGTATGGTGTAACCTTTTCTGCATCAATTAACCTCAAATTGTTACTCCTCCTGTGTTTTCACCCTATTGCACTATTTGTGCCAAGCTATTATGTCTTAGTGTTCATAAATAGAGGAAAGTGAGGAGTGAGAAAAAATAATGCTAATGCTTTTACGAATTTAGAGAACCAGTTGAGGATACATCATAGCTGTTAGGTTCTAAATACACTGATGTTCTTGGCAGAGTGAGAGGAAAGTTTTATAGGGATTCTGCAGCAGAAGGTTGGTTTTTTGGGGTTTTTTTTTATCCTAGAACATAGATGTAAGATCCAAGCTTTTTTAATGTTGAACATTACTGGTATTTGATTTTGCTTTGAATTCCACAATATGTAGAACTCCTGGAAATCTTTTCATTAGTTAAAACTATATAAAGTAACGTCAGACAAAAGTTTTGAAAAAAGCAGTTTGACAGTTTCTGTGGTTTGAATGGTGCTGGATTTAGCTTTAATATAGGCAAGTTTAGTTCAGAAATGTGTATTCACAATTTCTTAATAAAAATGGAGTAGAAAAAAAGCCAAAATAAACATCCTTATCCTGAAAACACTGAGGTTAGTGAAAGCTTTATGAAACAGTTGGCCCTTGAGATCTCACACTAAACCCTTTCAATAAAGGGGCATTATACTTTGAAAACTGTTTGAATTACAGGTGGATCTCTGCATCCCTGTGGTCCTCCATGGGCTACAGGGGCACAGCTGCTTCACCATGGTGTGTTCACCATGGGCTGCAGGGGAATCTCAGCTCTGCTGCCTGTGGCACCTCCTGCCCCTCCTTCTCCACTGGTCTTCATGTCTGTTCCTCTCACATATTTTCACCCTGTTCTTCTGTGGTGGCAATTAGATCGGACCAGTAACTTTTTTTTTCCCTTCTTAAATCTGTTATCACAGAGGCGTTACCCCCATTTTTGATTGGCTCAGCCTTGGCCATCAGAGGGTCTGTCCTGGAGCTGGCTGGCATTGGCTCTGCTGGACAGAGGGAAAACCTCTGGCAGCTTCTCACAGAAGCCAGCACTGTAGCCCCCCTGCTAGCAGCACCTAGCTACACAAATCCAATGCAGTGTTTTTATAAAACTCTCCTTAATGCTTTCTTCAAAATAGAGTGCTGCTTTTTAATCTCACTGAAGAGCTGTCTTAAAGATAAAAATGTCTATGATTTAAAGTTGTTCTATTATGTCGAAAGGCTTTTTCCACCTTCTCATTCTCATTGCTAATTAAAAAATAATGCACTTGGTAATGTCCTGCGGATTGTACGTGGTTTCTTTCTGCTACCTGCAGAATACCTTCTTAGGTATCTTCTTGATTTACAGCATGGCATCCATGCCAGACAGGTTTGAATGTACAACCATAACGTCTGCTGTTGACCCGAGTTAGTGAGGAATGGGTGTGCATCACTTGTTTTGCAAAGAGATCTCTGTATATGCTCCGTAGCCACTTTCTGCATGAAGATAAATTGCTGAACTGCAAAGATTAATTTATTACATCCTTTAAATGGTGATATGATAGCCTCCAAGTGATTGTAAAAAGATCTAGAAAACCTTTTTCTTTGGATTCTCTTTACCTAACAGCTGCTAGCATTTTTCCATGAAAATAGCAACAGTACAACAAACTGCGGTCATTTTCTTTAAAGACTGGAAGGTGGCTGTGGTGAGAGATAGCTTAAGCAGTTCTTGCATTCACTTGGGTTGGAATTCTTTCAAAAATCCTACTGACTACTGTAGAAAACACTATTACCATTACTCTACATGTACTGTAGACAATACATGTAAATAGTACTTCTAGGAAAATACTAAATTAAACTTCAAAGTATGTTGGGTTTTTTTTTTTGGTTCATATGTAACCCATCTGGTTGTCATTTCTTTATTCTTCTGTATGTGTACTGTAGATTTTTGTTAGTATTTAAACTTTTTTTGTGCTGGACTTTCTTTAAATAGAGAATTGATCTGAGTTGCAAAAAAAGTTTTCTTAGATAATATCTCTGACTTAGAAGTACAAACTTTTTTGTTCCTATACCTTTCCTCTGACTGGGTTATTAAAGGAAGGATAATCACCCACCAAAGCATTGAACTGTCATTGTTTGTAGCTCAGTGCATTTCAACGTATGAAGGAAAATAGTTGAAGGAAAAGTTATCCTGGATTTACTAATCTTTTTTAATGATAAAATCTCAAGTGCATTTATTTCTGATCCACTTTTTTTATAAACTCAAGTTGAGAAAAACAAAATTATTAGCAGTGAAGTGTGTTTTATATGGGAGTGGACTGCATAATGTGTTGATGGTACATAATAAGCATACTCTGTGAGCTTTGATTATGTTTAGATATATCTCAAGAAACACGTATATTTGGATTTTTGTTACAAATTTTGATGATAGAAATGGAAAGACCAACCTACCTTTGGTAATTGCTTGAACTTCTATTGTGTAAACTTCTACTTCAGCAAGCACTTCTATATGTTTTATACCTGAAGTTAAAGAAACAAACCAATTCTGACAGAACTAGTAAGTCAGCATTTCACTTCATGTTTGTTTGGAAGTGATTCTTACAGCTAGTTATCTAAAACCATAAGGTACGTCAGGGAGAGCCTAGATTAACTTTTTGTGCTCATCCTCCTGTATAGTACAAGAAGGAACAAGAATGAAAAAAGAAATTGAAAATATGTTCAGTATTCAGTTGCTTTAATAAGTACACAACTCAAAAGAAAGGTTTGAAAAGGTTGTGACTGCTCCCTTAAGGTTTCATTAAAGTCAGGGAAACTGGGATTTGGCTATAACTGTTTTGTAGGCAATAGTTTCAGGAGAAGCACTGCAGCTGTTTGGGAAGGGAAAAAGAGTAATAAATAATCATTGTGTTGCAGGATGCAGGATTGCATCTATGTGTGGGTAAGCGACAGGTAGGACATGTGATTTAGAACAGCTTGGCTGGTTTTTTGTGTGAATGTACACTAGTACATCTCTCCATGAAACCACTTAATTCTCAAGATTTTACATCCTTAGGTGAACTAGAATATCTTCTTACTAACTGGAGTGCCCAGTTGTGTAAAACGTGAACTTTTTTTAGTGTAGTATGTAAACAGGAAATAAGAAAATAAGGCAATGTCCTTTTCTGAATGAAGACTTCTCCTACAGGAATACTGAACTTTTCTTGACCAAGACAAGTATTTTCAACTTCTAATGAAACTTTTTCTAATTAGGAAATAACTCTTCTTGATTTGCTTTTCAGTCTGTAGGACAAACATTGCTTATCTAATTCTGCTTCAATTTTTTGCTCTCTTGAAGACACCAATATAGTCTTCTGCAGTAATGCAGCATTACATCCTGTTTGTTTTTCCAGGAACTTTAGAATTCTTCTGGTAATATTAAAATTGGAAAAAATCAAGTTCTGTCTCTCATCTATTACTCTTTCTTTCTCTCCCTATTTTGAATTGGAAAATGAATGCAAAATGAGTTTCTATAGGAAGAGTGAAGTAGAATGTGATTTACAGTAGCAGCTATATAGCTGTGAATACTTTATGAACAAACTTTGTCAATAAAATAATGAGGTAGAATTCCAGATATTAAGGCAAGTATGGTCCATGTCACCGCTGACGACACTGCATAAAAATAACGTCCATCAAAGAAGCTTGAAAGCAGAAGCCTGAGTAGTATGTGTAAAATAGAATTCCCAAGTTTATTTTCATGTATCTAGTTTTAGTTGAAAAGAAAGGCCAAGGGACATTTTGATCGCTCGACAATTTATTTTCGAAGTGGAAAAAGACACCCAGTATCATCTCTGCAAAAGCCTTTTAGTTCACAAAAAACCAGAAAAAGACATGTAAATGCCTGAGTTAAACTGACTATTTTTACTATATAATTTTAGTAATGGCTTTCAGATTTCTCGTGGTGTTTTACTCAGTTTTCTGATTTTGTAGGCTTCAGGCTCGAATTGCTCACAGAATCCAGGAACTGGAGAATTTGCCTGGTTCTCTGCCCCCTGATCTGCGAACCAAAGCTACAGTGGAGTTGAAGGCACTTAGGTTACTAAATTTCCAACGCCAGGTAATGCCATTTACTTGAGGAAAATTTTCATTTATTTTCACAAGCAAACATTTTCATGCAGCAAAGAGTAAACTGGAAAGAGATTCTGCAGCAGTGCAAAGTGTGAGCAAATTCTGCATGAGACCTAACAATCAACAGGGAAGTCATGGAAATGTTAGATTTTATTTTGTTTTGGTAATAAAAATGTGCAGGTGTTACTTTTGCTCCTTGCTTTGTCTTCCAGTCTAGAATGTGACCATTGTGCCTTTCATAATGAACATGGCATTGGCACAAAAACAAAACAAGGGCTGGACAGGCTGCAAGCTAATTTTCAGCTGATTTTCAACAGATACCTCTTTCTGGACATACTTTTTATTTCCACAAGTCCCCTTGTTTTAATAGGAGTTGTATGTTGGTGTTTTTTGGGGTATTTCTCTGTGATCTGTTTTTGGGATTTCCGCTATGGCCCAGACTTCGAAAATGAAACGTAACAGGATCATACATAAGATTTAAGTTGAATGTTGAGTGCCTATATCAGCAAATGAATTTCAGAAAAGGAATCACACTGCCAGACCGTTATGGACCTCTTGCCAGTGGCTTTTACAGCTAGTTTGGAAGAACAAAGATGCGATTTGGCAGGTCAAGCAAAATACTTCCTGACAAAAGCCTTGGCAGTAGTTGTGCCATGGTGTCCAAGTCTTCCTTCCTTCTATCCTTGGCACTCCTCTGTAATGAAATTTTGTCAGAGGTCAGATGAAAAGCAGCAGGCTCTCTCTGCTCTACTGCTGGGACTATGGCAATACTGTTCCAAGCTCCTAACATTTACTTCTCCACCTGTCTTCTGTACAGCTGGCAGTGAAACAAGTTGTCAGTTATATTCAGGTCCGGCACTAGAAAATGTGTTATGTATGTGGTTCATTTGCATTTTATTTTGATGGTGTAACATCTTGGCTGTCCGCTTTTATTGCAGCAGGACAGCTGTTACCAGCATCTTGTAAAGAAGGAAGAAATTATGATTTTAAAAGTGATTAATACTTTTGACCATTCTGTGAAGGTTTAAGATTTGTTTAGGGTAAGAGATGTATCTGTTGCTGTATAAATGCTGTATCTATTCAGAACTATAATGGAAAGGGAAGAAGAGGCTGGGATGTATTTTGAACTGTTTACTGTTTTACTCTGCCGTAACAGTATTTAAAGTTGTTTTATTAAAAGCTATTATATTTTTTTGAGTGTTTGTTTTTTCCCCCATCCCTCTACTGGTAGCTAAGACAAGAGGTAGTAGCCTGCATGCGTCGTGACACAACGCTGGAGACAGCACTGAACTCTAAAGCCTACAAACGGAGCAAGCGCCAGACTTTGAGAGAGGCTCGTATGACAGAAAAGCTTGAGAAACAGCAGAAGATAGAACAGGAGAGGAAGCGTAGGCAGAAGCACCAGGTATTTTAACCTATTAGGTGTTTACCCCATGACAGATATGCACCTTGCTTTGCTGGGTGGGTCTTCTCTTTTACACATTTTATTTACCTTTGGAGTTCTTCTGATTAAAAAATTCTTAAGTGGTATGATAAGTAATTGCAAGGCTTTAAGATTAGAACTCCTGTATTCCTGGTTTCAAATCCTTGCTATGTCAGAGTATGTGCACTAACTTGATTCTCTTTCTAGGAATACCTGAATAGCATATTGCAGCATGCTAAAGATTTTAAAGAGTACCACCGGTCAGTCGCTGGGAAAATTCAGAAACTTTCTAAAGCTGTGGCAACTTGGCATGCCAACACTGAACGTGAGCAGAAAAAAGAAACTGAGAGAATTGAGAAAGAAAGAATGAGGAGACTAATGGTAAGGAGTAGAAGAAGGAATATGGTTATTTTAGTTAAAGTTACATACTGTATTCTTTTAATATCCTTATATACTATCTCAGTCACTCCCATGTGTTTCCTTTGGGAAGTACTCTGTAATGAAAAAGGTATAAATCCAAAACTACTACAGTTCGTTATGTATGTTTCTGTTAATGGTGAGTGTTATACTGTTTAATTTAACCTATAGCTCCTTCTTTTTTAAGGTTTCTGTGTAGGAATAATTGGGGTTTTTTTACTAGCATGAAAACTTAGCAGAGCCACTTCTGAATAATAGCAACTTGATCTTACTAACTTCATATACTAACAGTGTTGTATAATTGCAGGGCTATTGGTCCATTTTACAAATAATGGGCTTTGGTTTATTTCTAGGTTTATAGTTTTGAAGATTCCAGATGATTAACTTGTTCATGGCATTATTCCACAATTTTTACATACAATTGATTCCTCATATGAAATACGTAGCCATAGTGCATGTATCTTGAGAATGAATAGCAGTCAGTTCTACCCATTTAATGCTTCAGACCATACTCCTTACTATTTCATGGTACATTTACATTTACATTTTCAGTTTAGGGTTTTGCACCTACTGCTCAGTTAAATCCTTCTGCAAAACCAATCTCTGTGTTTTGTTAATGGAGTTATTTTGCCTATTGAGTTTTAGTCCAATTGTGGTAAATTTGGAATTCGCAGATGTGTTCTAGTGGGTTTTTTTTAAAGCATGATCTCCTCTCAGATGCTTGGCATGGTCTATGAAAATGTGCTATGTCTAAAACTTTTTGCGTATCTTTTCAGGAATGCTGAGTTCATTCCACAAATTTCCCTTCATTTACTATGATTAAAAATGGTGATTGTGGCACAGCTCATTAGTAGTAGTATATATATCATGTGCAAAAATGGGCATTGGTGTGATTTAAAAAGATACCGTCAAGACAAGCTTAAATATATAAAAGAAGTACCTTGGCTAGATTACACAGACTGTGTATTCAGTAACATTAGAAGCAACAAAAACAACAACAGTAATCATAATCATAATGTATTTTTTCTGAAAACTTGGGGTTTGAGCATTGTAATTTTGGTAGGTTGAACATTACAATGGAATTTTGCAAGCAGTTTTGCAAGCTCAGTTTGAACATTACAGCTGTTCTTTCTGACTGTATGCCATTCTGGTGTCTCTAGAAAAGCAGGAGATCTCCCAGAGTACTGTATTTTAAAAGTAATCATCTTTAAAATATTTCTTACTTGGGTTTGGTTTTCATAAGGCACTGTATACTTCTTAATTTGTTGTTTCAGCCTAAATCGAGACAGGCATGTCTGCTACTTTACTTATATTTTTCTGACATGCTGTATTATATCGTCATAGCACATAAAAATAATATTTCTTGTATGTCCAACACACTTACACAGTATGACAAAAATGCAGAAGTTGCCAGGATGACTCAAAGACAAGATTTATCTGGTGAATCCTGTTTCTGACTGTGACCTCTATCAGAGATGAAATAACACCAGAGTAGAACGGTGATAGATAAATCTAACAAAATAAAATTTTCACATGACATCTAGAAGAAAAGGTTCTGTATTCATATTGGAAAAAGGACTAAATGCAATTTTATGTCCAGCTCCCATGTTCTTCCTCTTGGTGAACTAACTGCACTTCATGTCTTTGAAAAGTCATCTCTGTAGAAGACTCACCCTCTCTGTTTCAGGACATTGCAATCTGCCTGATGTAGCACTGATTTTTTTTTCCTCCTTTGCCAGTCATAACTACTGCAGATTTTTCCAGTCTTTAGTCCATGAGAGTAGGAAATATGTGGTATCATGGAGTCTCTGTCTCAGAGTCACTCAGCCTGTCTCTAGTCCAACCACCTTCGCAAAGCAGTGTTAACATCGAGTTCACATTGCTCAAGGCTTTTTTCAGTCCTGTCTTGAAAACCTCTAACATCAGAAATGGGACAACTTCTCTGCCTGTTCAGGTCCTTCTGAAGTGCCACCCTTGAGCATATTGACATGTATCCCCTGATTTCGTGTCCTCTGCAAACTTAACTGAAGTGCCCTTTATCCCTTCCTCTGTGTCACTGATAGACACGTTAAACACAACATGATGCAGGATAGACCCCTGCAGTATGACTCTTCATACTGTCTTCAGATAAAGTACGACCCTCTGACACTTTGCCGAGAGGGATTTCGGGTGTATTGCTGGATGACAAGGTGAACAGGACCCAGCAATATGCACTTGCAGACCAGAAAGCCAACTGTATCGTGGACTGCATCAAAAGCCAAGGCCAGTGATATGGCAAAGTGCCATTATAACAAGGTGACGTGCCAGGCCCTACCCTTGGGTCGCAACAACCCCGCCACAGGCTGGGGCAGAGTGGCTGGAAACCTGCAGAGCAGAAGCGGACCTAGGGGTGCTGGTGACAGCAGCTGAACATGAGCCAGGGTGTGCCCAGGTGGCCCAGAAGGCCAGTGGCATCCTGGCTTGTACCAGCAACAGTGTGGCCAGCAGGACCAGGGCAAGGATTGTCCCCCTGTACTTGGTGCTGGTGAGGCCACACCTCAAATCCTCTGCTCAGTTTTGTGACCCCACTCCAAGAAGGACATTGAGGTGCTGGAGCATGTCCAGAGAAGGGCAACAGAGCTGGTGAAGGGTGTGGAGCATATGTCCTGTGAGGAGTGGCTGAAGGAGCTGGGGTTGTTTAGCCTGGAGAAAAGGAGGCTCAGGGGCAGCCCTCATTGCTCTGTACAACCATCTGAAAGTGGGTTGTAGCAAGGTGGGGGTTGGTTTCTTTTCCCAGGTAACTAGTGATAGGACAAGCAGAAATGGCCTCAAGTTGTGTCGGGGAAGGTTTAGATCAGATTTTACATCAAAGAAGGTACTTCACTGAAAGGGTTGTCAAGCATTGAAACAGGCTGCCTGGGGAAGTTCAGAAAACATGTAGATGTGGTGCTTGATGACAGGGTTTACTGGGGGACCTGGCAGTGTCAAGTTGATGGTTGGACTTGATATCTTTGAGATCTTCCAACCAATAATAACGATTTGGTGGTTCTATGAAAGTATGGTTAGAATAGGTATTAGGAAGAAATACTTTACTGTGTGAGTGGTGAGACACGAGAATAGGTTGCCCAGGAAAGTTGTGGATTCCCCATGCCTATAAGTGTTAAAGGCCAGGTTGGTTGTGCTTTTGAGCAGTGTGGTCTCGTGGAAGGTATCCCTACTCATGGCGGGGGAACACGAGCTAGATGATCTTAAAGGTCCCTGCCAACCCATACGATTCTGTGATGTATTGATACAAACGTATGACTCCTTGCGCCTGATTATCTAACGAGTTCTTTACCCATGTAGCTGTCCCTCTGTGCAGACCATAACGACCTAAGATAACACTTGATTATTGACATACGAGTTGGATGGTGTGTGTTCACCATCATTTCTGTCATGACTGGCATCTCTTTTGTATCACTAGGCTGAAGATGAAGAAGGCTACCGTAAGCTGATTGATCAAAAGAAAGACAGACGCCTGGCCTACTTGTTGCAGCAGACGGATGAGTATGTGGCTAACTTAACTAACCTGGTATGGGAGCATAAACAGGCACAAGCAGCCAAAGAGAAGAAGAAGCGAAGGAGAAGAAAGAAGGCAAGTACTTACAGCTGATATTTTTAAGCCACTTCTTCTTCAAATCCAATTTAAATGTTGATAAATGTAGTGATGCCCTATTGTCATACACAGACCAGAGTGTCTAAAAACATCTACACCACCAAGTTCTTAACACTGAGGGAACTCATCTCTCTCTCTGTTGAAGTATATATGTGCTATTATTAAGTGAAAAGGAGGCAGGATTATAAAATTCTCAGCTGTTAACATTTATCCTCTCATAACATAATTTGCTCATAAACTTTGTACAGGCAAAATTGGGACAGATATGTAAGTTAGGGTTAATGTATCCAAAAGGAGTGCAGTGTATCAAAAATACGTTCTATGAAGAAGATTGGCAAAAGTCTGGTTTGTGTAGCTGCTTCATGGAGGACACCTATTTTAGACTTCCACATTATGCACTTTACTCAGTTCATTTTGTTAGGACCATTGGAAGTGGCTAAGAAACTTGGCTAGGTTTATTATAGTAAATGGTTATTTTACCAGTAGTATTGTTCATTGTGCATTTTTAACCTTTAATTGAAACTTTTCAAGATTGCTTTTCTTCATATGAAATGTTTTACCCTGCAAGAGAGAGTTGTTGAAATTGAACAGTGCAATTTTCAAAAAAATAATTCCATGTGTGAAGTAGGGATTAAGGAATGATTTGTAATTTTTTATGACCTCAGAGTACCTTTCATCTCTTGCAGAATGAATAAGAGGATTTTTATAATCCATTTCCATGCCGGGTTTGCTGCTAATTACTGCTACAAATACAAGTATTATGTTTACAGGGTTTACTAACAGTACTGGAAATGTGCTAATAAGAACCAGCATGGAAAAACACCGATCTTGGACATTAATGGCCTAAAAAATAGTTAATGTTTTCTCTTGCTCTCACAAAAACCTCTGTTCCTGAGAGTATGTTCTTAACACAGGAACAATACCCTGTCTACAGAATTAAGATGTAATTTGGATGCAGTTCTTGGCCTGTATTACCAGTGAGAACAGGCCTGATTTATTGATATGCAGAATTAATGGTAGTCATTAATGAGACAGCATGTGGAATAACTGCATCATTTTAATAACGAATACATATGCCCATAACTATCCACATTTGTGGTACGTTTCTCTTTCTATGTCAGTTTAGCTGAAGTATTTATGAGAAACAGTATATCTTCTGGCCACGTCAGTAAAGACATAATTTTCTATCCCTGAAGTTGAAAGGGAATATGTCCCATATATATTCAGTTTTTATATATATTCCACCCTAAAACCTAAAAAGATTAGCAAAAAAGAGAAAAAAAATCTTGGCTCTGTCTTGATCATCTACATCCTTTTGTTTGTGATTAACTTCTTTCCAGCAATCTTTTGCTCATCTGTGAAGGTAGTAGGAGTTTACACAAATATTACCCTTTATTTTAATCTAGAATTCTATGAATTTGTCATTGCATGGCTGTGGAACATATTGCAGTTGGTGGGCACTGTGTCTTTTTTCCAAGTCATACGCTTTCAGTCCTTAGGCTTCTATGTTTTGTAATCCATATAAAAGTTTAATCTACTAACACCTGTAGTTAATGTTTTGTACTTACAGAGAAATGCAAAAAGCGAGTTCTTAGGATTTTCTTCTAGAAATGGCAGTGAGGAAGTAGATGGAAGAAGAAATAATCTTTGCCCGACTCCTTATAGAATATCCGAGTGAATCCTATATTTTTAGTAGAATAAAATTTGAGATTAGTCTATTCTTTCTCTGGGATAGATTTTCCCTGTTTGTTTTTCACATTCCTCTATTTGTGTTTTCTGTCTCTAGCTTCCTACTGTAGTCATGGATAAGAAAAAATACTCCATATGAAATTTTCGTCTGATAGGCTAGTTTGACTTGCTGTGCAGTCTTTCACTTTATTGTTAGTAGTTTCTCCTGTCATTATGCAGAGAATGAAGAAAATGTGCCTTCCTACTTTTTAATATTGGGATTTCCCCAATTCAAGGATTAAATTGTCAACATTAAAGATCTGTTTGCATGGTCCGAAATAAAAGTGCAAGATATCTGTCATTATTTGCACCTATCTTCTTTGTAATATGTTCTCCTGGTGTCCAAAATTGTTTTTAACTATAGGTTGTAAATGTTCTCACGGTAGGTTATGGTTTTTGCCCAGTGAACAGCAATGATGCTTACTGGTTTTCTGTGATTTGAGTTGTAAGGTTCTTTTCCATTGCCTGTAGCTAAGCTATAAAAATCTTTATGTATTAGACAGCATTCTCTTGTGTAAAAGAATGGATCCCAGCCCTGGTTCATCCAGGGAAAAAGTATCCTCAGTCAATGTAGTGTGTTCAGCCAAGACTAGATACGTGTTTTCATAACTTACCCTGCCCATGTGTTTATTTAAAATCTTCACTTCTGGTACAATTGCTTTCTTTGTCAGTAGTCATACCTGCTGCCTAGAAATGCTGAAGCAGGCAGATTTGAAGCTCGTATTGTTGTTGTTCCTACTAAGCATCATTTCATGTTTATGCTTTACGTAATGGACTTCAATGGCGAAGAAGAAGGCTGAAGTATGATCTCAAGCAGATATAGATCAAAATTGAGAAGTGCAGCTATTCTTAAGTATACTTCTTAAAAAAAAAAAGGATGGTCCATATTTATCACACACTTTAATAATAGTTGGAAGTTTTTTATCTCTGAAACACAATTTAAGAGATAACTTGTTGTTAGTCTATTCTATTTACATTAGTATCCAAAATAGTATTTTGGTGTAGTACTACAAATTCAGCAGTGTGACATAAGGAGAAGCTGTAAAATACCCTTTCTTGCTCAGAATTGCTTAGGAAAGTTTGAATGCAGAAGCAAACTATATGTCTTCCATTTTTCTTTATACTACGCTGACATTTTTAAGTAAGGTAAATGAGGATAAGCCTTGTGGAAGATACTGCTCATTTCTCAGGTTGGTGCCTGAAGAGAAAAAAATCTAGCTTTCTCCAGTGAAGAACTCCAGGGTTCCTTTTGTTTCTAATCTGAGTAATTGTGGTCTATGCATGATTGGAATATAGTGCAAAGAACTCCCAAAATACTCCTTCTAGTTGTCAGACCAAAAAACCCAATATATATACCCAAGATAAAAGTGCCTTGCATGAATTTACAGTCTATGATGCCTGCTGACATCTTTAAAATGGAGATTAAAGTAGTTTAGAAGAAATTAATAGTAAATCACATGAAAATAATTTAGTATTTTATTTGCATTAGAATAGCCTAGGAGCAACTGAGCTCTAGGTCTGAACCAGAAATTCAGTGGGCCAACCACTTCTTAGATGCAGATTTATAACATTGACTGAGGTGAGTAGGTACCCTTCCTACATTAGTAAATGCTTTATGTGTGTTAATTTTTAAGGCGCATCTCTGTCTGTATCCATCCACACCTTAAATAACTTGAATCCCGGGCTGTTTAGGAATAAGTGAAACATATTCATGATGTAAAATGTTTACATCATGTAAAGTATTCTTTCTGTACTTTTAATCTGACCATAGTATTTTTCACTTCTTCATTTGTTGCAGAAAGCTGAAGAAAATGCAGAAGGAATGGCATCTGGTCTTGGTCCCGATGGAGAGGTATGAATTTTTACAAGGTGGTGATTTTTTCTTGTTGTTGGTTTTGGTTTTTAAAAAAAAAAACTTTCCAGTGATTGTTCTGGATTGTAAAGAAGTATGAATTGTCATGGCTATAACTTTAAAAAGAGTTATGATGACAGCTGTTCTGGGAGCCATTGTTTATAAACAGAAATAATCATTACCTAGGCTAACATTATGCTAGCCTGTCACTATTCCAAAAATGGAAGACTAAAACGAAAAGTACGTTGTATCTATCACTGAGTATGCTGAAGTCTGCCTCTGAGCTTTGTAATGTGCTTATAAGAAATATTTTTCTTGCAGTCTGTGTATAGACAACTTGCTTTCTAGTTTGAGCTCATAAACACCATATAGTCTATCTTCTCATCTTTATAAAAATACATTGTTGACTTTGCGTGTAATTACCATCCAGTCACAGGACAGAGTATAGTGTAATGATGAATTAAGACATCTGAAAGTTCTTTCTTCCTCAGAAGCAAATGAAAATGAGTTATTTGTCTCTGTCATTCTTCAAATAATATTCTTCATTCAGTAGCAGAGCATATGCTGCCTCATTCAGAGCTTTAAAACAGGCCTTTACTTAGAAAGTTAACTAAATTGTTTGATTCTTGTTTCTCAAAAGAAAAAGTCATAAAGTTCACTGTATGTTTTTTGTTACAGATGTCTGTTGGTATAAATAACAGGATTAAATGTCTGTAATACATACCTCGTGTCTTGATTCACAAAAACCAATCATATATTCCTTTCCATGCTGTTCTTTTTAATTTACATGGCATACTGGGATATATTTGTGGATGTCATATAGAATATGTTACACAGAAATACTGTGGCTCAGTGCTTGCTTAGTAGTCACATGGGAAGGTGTGACATCTAGTAACAAAACTTCACTGGTTGTTCAGAACTGGAATTTTGATAGTGCTATTAGTTCTTTTTATTATGTAAGCCAAGCATGAAGTTCAGTTGCCTTACGGTGTAAAATGTCACTTGAATTTTTAGCCCATAGATGAGAGCAGTCAGATGAGTGACCTTCCAGTCAAAGTGACTCACACTGAAACAGGCAAAGTTCTTCTTGGACCAGAAGCACCCAAAGCCAGTCAGCTGGATGCTTGGCTGGAAATGAACCCTGGGTAAGTAGTTAGTATATAAAGTAGACTGTTTTTTCTATTTGCATTGATACTTTTCATGTTATACTTTATTTCTTGTTTACCAATTCTATTCTTGTTTTAATTTGTTGTATGCAAGCTGAATAGGAGATGTATTGAACCTGTTACCTCCTCTTGTTAACTCTAATTCACAGTCTTTCTGTCATTTTGGTACAGCTATGAAGTTGCTCCCAGATCAGACAGTGAAGATGAAAGTGGCTCTGAATATGAGGAGGAGGTACGTATCTTTAAAAAAAAATACTCTGACAATACAGTAAAAAACAAGTACTTAATTTCATATTTCATTTTCCCCTTCTTCATAATGAAGAGAGGGGAAATGATAGCAGATGTGTAGGTGCTTTAAGACTAATACAAACAGGAAAATTAATTGATTCTGTAATTCTTGATTTATAACAGTCGTTCTTTATATGCACTGTAAATGCCTAACCAGTAATTATAGTTAGGAAGAATAAGTATTTTACTCTGATTATTAATAACAATGAACTGGAGAATTAAGCAGGTTCCTATTTTAAAATACGTCTCAGAAAACGCTGCATTGTGGTTTTGTGCTGAATGAAATGAACATCTTCTAGGTTTATGTATTGGAGGTTTTATAGGCAATAAAATAACATGGTTACTACTTATATATTATGTTTATTAAAATGTTAGGGATTACGCCAGGGATTTATGTTCAGACTTTTCAGGGTAGGATTATTTGATTCAGTATTTGGATGGTGATTTAAATACTATTATTACAAAAATTCTAAAAAGAATCTTAAAATTAACATGCACAAAGATCCCCGCCTTGCAGGGTCATAATATTAGGTACTATGAATAATGAATACTGATACCTGTGTGGCATTTTCACATCAGTACTTTCTAAAGGAGAACAGAAGTGAGGAATAGAGAAGGACCATGTTCAATCAACAGCCTGGTAGCAGAACTAGGTATAGGACTCAGATCTCCTAAGTTCAGCAGTCTTCACAATACTAGACCAACCAACCACTGAAACTGACTGGACTATATGATGTTATGGTTTGTGCCTTTGCAGGACTGATTTCTCATAATATAACTCTACATGACTGTTAGTATTAATATAGGAGAGAGTGGCCTGATACCTCTCAGATTTCAGAATCTCACTTAGTGAGATTTTAAGTTGTTTGCTATTTGCTGCAACCGTAGCCAAAAGACAAGTACTTTAAAAAGAGTAGAAGTAACTGGTTTTAAAAAATTAAGAAACTAGAAGCTTGAATCAGTAGTTCTTGACAGTTTTTTAAGCTTTATTAATTTATCACACATCTAGAATACAACATAAAAAACCCCATGATATTGGAATACTCTCCATGAATATGGTAGTCAGAGAAAACCTTTTGAAAGTATGATCATTAAAGGGGAAAACAGTTTTTATTTCAAAGTATTATGACTTCCTGCTGGTTAATAGATGTCAAAAATAAATCATCTTGTTATGCTGCAGTGCAATTGTATTGCAGAATGGATGTAAACTGAACCTTGTGATTCAGATGTCTGTTGTAAAGCACTGACCAGTGAAAGCTACCAGTATATGGATGCCAGTTGAAAGTATGACGGAGGAACACATTACATTTCCCAGAACTTATGTTCTTTTTCTGTATTCTGTAGGATGAGGAAGAAGAATCAAGCAGACTAGAAGCAGATGAGAAGATACTCCTGGATCCTAACAGTGAGGAAGTTTCTGAGAAAGATGCGAAGCAAATCATTGAGTGAGTGTTCCTTAAGTGCTGTTTGTTTGGAACTGTGATTTCTTACAGTGGCATTTCACAAGAGTAGCTTTCTGTAGATTACAGTGATTTGTGGCATGAATATCTGCAGGAGAAGGAACATGATCATTCAATTGTTTACTGTTTATAAGCTTGCACCCTTTGGTGTACTCATCACAGTTGAGGACTTGTACTGTTTCTTTAGACATATGTATGTGAGCTGTGGTCAAAAAATATTTGTTTGTGGGAATTCACTCAAGTTCCTTTTCTGCTTTCCAGGACAGCCAAACAAGATGTGGATGATGAATATAGCATGCAGTATAGTGCTAGAGGGTCTCAGTCCTACTACACTGTTGCTCATGCAATCACAGAAAGGGTGGAAAAGCAGTCTTCCCTTCTTATTAATGGCACATTAAAACATTATCAGGTGAGAAATCACTAAAACATTAAATTTCTTAAAACTTGGAATTATGCCGAACATTTCAGTGTGGTATTTCAAATGGCAAACTGAAAACTTGTTAAAAAATACAAAGTCTCTAGTAGGTTAGAATTTGGAAATATGGACAAAGCAATGACACCTGTCACAGATAATGTTTCATACATACTGCTTGAATAATACAAACTTTCTACAGCCACCTCTACCTTTTTTTCATTGCAGATGAATAATATTTTGATTTTGCTATCCTTCTCATTGACTTGTAATTTCAGTTCTTACTGTTTTAATTTGTGGTGGGTTAACAGTATTTTCCTTCTTCCAATATTTAAAAGTTTAGAATTTTATTGCTTAGTTCAGATCCTAATACTTCAGTGCAGTGATAGATACAATTTGAAAATAAGAAAAGTATTTCACTATAGAGGTTGATGTCACTTGTTCTTCACAGACTTTCACTGGATTTAGTAACCAAGAACTTCGGTATTCTGACAATAACCTAGATTCACGGGTGATTGAAAATGTCCTTGACATGTGTTTTCTACACTTCTGTTATTGTACAACTTTCAAGTTGACTCCAACAACCTGCATCTTTTCTCTAGTCAGAACATTATCTGTGTATATATGTATCTCTCCACGTAACAAAAAAGTGACGGAGACAAATAGTGACGGAGACAAGATAGCTTTCCTCTTCTCACTTCTGAAATGACTTTGTAAGGGGAACATACAGTGGGACTACAGATTCCAGTCAACTCTCGATGACTTAGTAGTAAATATGAATCAGTCCACATGTATGTAGAACCGGTAAATTGGCAACATTATTTTGGATACTGTCTTGCAGGGACAACAGACAGTTACTTCAAGCATATAGAATTTTCCCTCTGAACTTTTTCAGGCCACCTAATTTCCTGCTCTCCATGCATGAGATGCACCAAAACTCTGCATATTAGAAGCAGAAACTTCACAAGTCCATCAGTAATGTGATACACACACGTGGAAGTCTGTCTGACAAGGGAATAGTGCTTTCTAGCAGTATTCCTTGGAGTGTGAAATTCTATTACGCAGACATTGCTAAGCTACAGAACTCTGGCTTCCTTCCAGCTCTGGAATTTTATACACAAGGCATATTTGGACAAAGGTGGCCTACTCTGACGTGGAGTTTTGGACGACAGACACTAAGTGGACGTGTGCTACAAGAGCTTTAGCATACCAGTGATACAGTTGACAAGTGTGAGGCTTACGTGTTTTGTGCAGATTTGATGAGTTTGGTTTTGAACGATTTTAATTGACACAGGCAAATGTCATGAGCTACACACAGAAAGTTTTAGCATTTGACAGTGTTGAAATTGAGGAACAAATTCCTGCAGTGGTATTTATCAGCCTTACATATGAGTGCCTCTGTTGTTTTGTGTGCAGTAGTAAAACCTTCCTATTTGAAATCTGACTTAATCTTGCAAACTGTGTTAAACAGGAGTGATTATTTCCATGTAAAGATAGACAGAGGTCCCCATGCATATAGTTTTACTAAAGGAAATTCGACTTGTAAGTAGACAGGGACCATCAGAACATTAGTCCCATACTGCTGATTTATTATTAATTATTTACTATTAATTATTTTTGTGGGTTTTAAATAACCGAAACTCTTTACTCTTCATTTCAGCTCCAGGGACTGGAATGGATGGTTTCTCTCTATAATAACAATCTGAATGGAATTTTAGCAGATGAAATGGGACTAGGAAAGACAATACAGACTATTGCTCTCATCACTTACCTCATGGAGCACAAAAGACTCAATGGCCCTTATCTCATCATTGTTCCCTTGTCGTAAGTAATGGGTCTCATTCTGGCATTATTGTCCTAAGCATTGCGGGTTGGTTTATTTGGAACACAACACGCTGGCAAAACCAGAAAGCTGAGAAACCACTTGAATCTATTAATTTTGGCAAACAGTATTGAATTTACTGTAATTCACTCTTAAGCCAAAAGAGGGGGATGTTCTTTCTTTCTTGTTACATGCATGTGCTTCACCTTTCAGCTTTTAACTGATATTAAAAATCTGTTGCTTAGTTCTTTAAGCAGTTGGTGCCTCCTCTGATACCATGCAAGCATGTTTTAATGAGGTTGATCTTTTAAGCACTATACACACTATACTGTGTATAGGTAGCCCTGGATATATGTAGCCTTGACTGATATGCACACTTTTGTCAGGTGTGCAGATTATGATTGTTTATTGTGCTGCCTGCTTTTCCTTAACTTTCCAAAATTCTACTTGTTTCATACGTTTCATTTAATGCATTTTCCTTTCTTCAAAGGTAAGGCGTGGATTTTAGTGATTTGAATGAAAAATAGCAGTCACTCTTACAGAACTCTTATAGGGTGTTGAGGAGTTGTTTTCTTATTTTTGTGTGTAATTGACTTGACTGACATGCTGAAGTTCCTGGTAATTTCATTAGCTAATTTGTCCAGCAATTGTGCTGAGCATGCAAATTTTTCTCGAATTAGGATGAATTTGATTTATCCTAATTTGATTTGATTGAAATCATCTCTTGATTTCTTTTGAGGTGTCCTGTCTTCTGGCTGTGCTACCGTAGTAACTGATTGACTAAGATAAATGCCACAGGTTTGCCTAATTGTATGGATACAAATTGTATGGATAAGCTTAGTTTGAAAAGAAACACCTGAGAGAAGACCTATGAAACAAAAATAGTGAGAGTGTTATTAATGTCAATTTTCATGCATGCACAGTAAAAAATCAGATTTCTTTTAAGTACTCTAGTGATTTTTTTAAAAACTGAGAGGAGCCGAAAGTTCTTTCTTGTATACATTTTAAAAGCTGCCTTTCTCTGCTTTTTCTAAGTCACTGGTATTGCTGCCATCACTGGTCCCTTAGGAAGGAAAAAAAAAGCAAGCAGCTGAAAAACCTCAAGGTTACTTTTTGCTGTTGTCTCATGATAGCAGTTAGCTTCACTGTAACAACTTTTTTGTTGTGATCAAACAGCAGAAACAGTGAAAGAATGTATCCGCATAGTGGCAGTGGTGGTACTATGAGTAGTCCTGCTTGAGTAGAACACAGATGAAGTCTATTATCAGTTTCATTGGGCTGTATCTGAAAAGCTGTAATGTCTATTTTTGGATGATAAGTAGTATAGAAGAACTTTAAAAACTATTTTTTTGTCCAGAGATATTGTTCGTATCCTTACTGTGTTCCAAAGTATAAAGGTGCATGTAAAACACTACTTCTGCTGGTTTCAAAAAGGGCCCTGAATATAAGCTGAAAGAGCGCTGCACACTTCTGGTTACTTCCCTCTGAGTTGCTTGTATTTTGTTGCAGTATATAAAGTGCATTTTTAAAATATGTTGTTATTTAGGGGGGTTGATTACATAAAATGTGTTGAAAAGCTGGCAGCCACTTGGAAATGTTTATAAAGTTTGATCTGCAAATGATGAAATGTTACTTTTTCTCTCTAATCTGTATGATAGGACTTTATCCAATTGGACATACGAATTTGACAAATGGGCTCCTTCTGTGGTGAAGATATCTTACAAGGTTTGATTTGCTTTTTATTTGACTGTAGAATTGAAGGAATGAGAACTAGAGACAACTTTTCCTCTGTCTCTGCAAACTTTTAAACTGCTCATCAGGTTTTGTCATGTGTACCAGGTACTAAACAGTGTAAGTTAATCATACTAAGAAGACTGTAACAAACTGTGAAAGACTGTAGAAGTAAAACAGCTGTAAACCACTGTACAAAATGCAGAATAAAATTGTTAATTACCACATTGCAAGGCTTTTGATGGGAGTTACAGATGGTAACTACCTAACATTTTATTCATAGCTAAATACTTTCTTGTGTAGCCGCTGTAGTAGTGATATATCCAAGCAATTTGCAGCGAGACCAGACCACCAGCTGTGTATTTCCATGACCCCCATAAGCAGCTTTACAGTCTAGCAGTGGTTTAGGGAAAGCACTCTGAGGAGGTCTAGAATTACATCAATGTATTATTTACCATATGGTAGGATTGCAGGTTCATGTAGTTGCTCCTTGTCTGCTAATTCATAAAAACAATGTTTTTTCTTTAACAAAGTAAAGAATAACAACTCACATGTCTCTCTCTCTCTAGGGTACACCTGCAATGCGCCGCTCTCTTGTTCCTCAGCTTCGAAGTGGAAAATTTAATGTTCTTTTAACTACTTACGAGTACATAATAAAGGACAAACATATCCTTGCTAAGGTAATTTTAACTGTTATCTCTCTACAGCAAGACCCAGACACCTTCAAATGGTGCATACCACAAAACATATTTTTTTTTTATAGGGAACTTCTCAGTTGTTCTGTCCTTCAGTAGAAGTTAACCCTTTCATTTACTTTCCTGTTCCTCAGTTTATGAGAGAACTTCTCAGTCATAGCTCTCCCTTTTGTAAACACTAGAATTTTCCTGAATGTGGCCAGGGGACTAATTCCTCTGTGCAGTTCTGTCAGTACTGTATCCTGTCTGTCCTTGGAAGAGCATGACTTTTCTCACCTCTGCATAATATTCAGCCTAATCTGCATCAGTGACTTTTAATGTTTTCTGTTACTTCTGTCCTGAAGCTCACTCTTATTAGAGCCCTTCCAGCTACGTGGTCACTTTTCCCCACGTGACTAAATGGTTACCTATGTAATGAATTTGGTATCCAGGCTAAAGAGTCTACACATTGCAGTTCCTAGGGGCTCACTGGCTGTCTACAGGTAGGTATCAAATATAATAAATTAAAATGAAAACTACTGTACTGTAAGACTATTTCATGTGCACACAAAGCAGACTAAGGAGGTATTTTGCTATACAGAGAAACCATATGGTCCTCCTGTAGTTTTGTCATTCATTTTCACTTCATTTTCTTCTGTTACGTGCTGCATATTTACTGCATATTACTTGTTTGTCTTGTCTAATACAAAGGCAATGCATTTTCTTAGCATAGTTCTGAGTGCTTGAAACCATTAGGTTCCTTTTCCTCTATTTTTTCCCACTCTTGCTGAAAGGTAGGAAGGACAGCACTATGCCACTCATCATGTCCTGGGAAATGGAATTAGGTAGCACCTGTACAAACTGAAGCCTTCCTAGTCATATGGTCAGTGTGGCACTTGTGTTGACTGTCCATGTTGTAGTACAGGTGGTAACAGAGAGTTTGAACAACAGCTTTCAACATCTGCTGTGACGACATTTAAGATTTTGTATTAGGAAATAGAAGCTTTAGTTGAAAGTGCAGTAACCGAGATGGTTTTGATTATGCTGCTTTGTTCTCAAGTGAAAACATAGGATTAGCTGAAACAAAGTTCAGGGTTGCTGTTGTTTGTGAGCATACTTAGTTTATCTGAAAATGCTTTTGTCTCCTTTCAAGGTTCTTGTTACAGGCAGATTTACTTGGAGTTTATGTGGTTTCTTTCTTCCACTGTGAACCGTATTCTGGCCTTGAAGAGCCAGTCATTCTAATCTCTTTCCCAGAAATGGAAGGAATCTGCTGTTGCTGTTTCAATTCCAGTCAGAATTCAACATCAGACTGAGCATACCTAGTGTTTGTCTCTATGTTTGCTGCTAGCAAGGACACTGATAGTTTCATCATGCTTGATTTGGCTTTCCTCAAGGCTGAGAGTGACTAATGTCTTGGGCTTTAAGTATTTTTGTTCAATACTTTTTGGGAGGAACTTGACAAAGTCTGACCTGTTCTAACTTTGCCAACTTTTCTTCATTTTCTTTCAGATTCGGTGGAAGTACATGATAGTAGATGAGGGCCATCGAATGAAGAACCATCACTGCAAGCTGACTCAGGTCTTGAATACTCACTATGTGGCCCCTCGGCGGATCCTGCTGACTGGGACTCCTTTGCAGAACAAATTGCCTGAACTTTGGGCTCTTCTCAATTTCCTTCTTCCAACCATTTTCAAGAGTTGCAGCACCTTTGAACAGTGGTTCAACGCTCCATTTGCCATGACTGGAGAAAGGGTACTGTGGCAGTTTTTTTTAAAAATCAGAAATAAACCACTTTGATGAAAACAGAAAAGAGCTTATACAGAAGGATTAGTGTTTGAACTTGCTCTGGTACTTAGGGATGTAACATAACTAGAAGACCCCTTTTTTATAATACCAAAATTTTAATGTTTAAAGTGTATTTTTTGACTCAGTCAGTTTGGTTGTAAGATGCAAATAATTATTGCACATTCCTAACTTCTCATGTGAGAGAAGACATTACCTACTATATTTGAGTTGCCTTGTGACTTTTGTAAACTTCTCTAGGTGGACTTAAATGAGGAAGAAACTATTCTGATCATCCGTCGTCTCCATAAAGTGCTTCGGCCCTTCTTGCTGAGAAGATTGAAGAAAGAGGTTGAGTCTCAACTGCCAGAAAAGGTTTGCAATGAGAGGAGTTCTGGAAAGGGTTTAATATTCTTTCTAAGCATTAAGTAATGTCCCTTTTTCAGATTTATTTTGCAGAAGAGGACCTCTTTAGCATCTGTTTGTTTATACCTCTTCAGAGAAAGCTGGCTGTTGAGGAAGCCTGAGTACCTGAAGTTTCTGCATTCTCAGGATTCCTCACCAAATTTAAATGTGTTTGTTGTAACCACTGTGAGCTAGGCAACTTCTTTCTATAGAGTCTGGTTTCAATTTGTGAGTCAACCGTACACTGAGGATAAAATTCTGTCCTGCGTCATCCTCCTTGCACTGGGTTGAAGCTAGTTCACTGAAAAGTCCTGAAGGACTACTGGACTTTATAAAGCAGGCACAATTTGGTCCTGCATTTTCATTCCAGGAGTTGTGTGAAGTGTATTGTTGAAATTACACCTTTTTTTTAACTAGTGGCTTTTTAATTCAGAACTTAAAATTGCTTTCTGATTTCAGAGGTAATTGTTTTTATTTCTGGGTAACTTATCTTGTCCCACTGTCCCTCTGCAATTCTACATCCCTCTTCCCAGAATAACAACAGCAACTAAATTAAAAAAAAGTAAATTTGAAGGTGTGATAAGGAAAATTTGGTTTTAAGGTGAACTGGATTAAAACCATACCAAACTGTAGTATTTGTAAGGTGTGTTATGAGCTGACTGGCTAAATGAATAAACTCCATACAGATGCTTAGAAGACAATACAAAGAAAGGCATCTTAAAACTATTTTTCATCTTTCTAATCATGTCAACACTACTACTGTTGCAAATTTCTATTCCTTCAAATGTCAAAATTCTCAATACCCTCAGAAGCATTTATTTGAGAATAAAACATGCTTGCATTTGAAAATAATACTGAAATCAAGCCACTGTGTTTGATAAATCCAGTAATAGGCTTTGGAGAGGGAAAATTTTCAAGTTGCATACGCACTCATACTCAGAAGACTATGTTTCTTTTTGTTGCCATTATCTTGAAAAAAGGAATTCATCAAGTCGTGAGGATTGAAGTTGGGGACTGAAGCCTGTTGATAAGGTTCATTTGCTTTTGCTAATCTTGGTGAAGAACCCAGTGAAGAAAGTCACTTCTCTTTAGGGAGTTCATACTCCTGTCTTTCTGAGAAGAAAATAACCTGATAATTTTCTTCCCATTGATTTACTAAACATTAGGAAGCTTATGCTTTGTCTTTTATTCACAGCTTGAATTTCTAGCCACTACTGTGGTTTTGTTATGTTACAGTTTTTATTTGACATAACTTACTAAAATATAGTGACTATAATCTGGACATTGGGCAATAGAAAAAATTACATAAAATTGGTATGTGAAGTCTTTGTGTTACTGTTTTAAAATCTAGTATGCAGTCAAAAACTAAATATAGTTTTACAAAGCTGCACAAGTCAGGCTGAATGTAGGGGTCATACAGTACTGTATTAATTCCCTGGATTTTAGTGGATGTTGAGAAAATGGCATATTTCTAAGACAACCTAGGTAATTATGCCACTTAGACTCTATGAGGGATTCTTAATTGCTAGATACACGGTGATGATATTTTTATAATGCTTTGCTTAATATTTCTAGAATGCTTAACAGACACAATGAATTCCATTGGTTATTAAACATAAAATACTTTTTTAGTTGCATGTTAAATATAAAATAAATTTTAAATTATTTTTTAGATTTTAAAAATTACGGAGTGAGAAATAGAATATGTTTGGTAATCCTGCAATTGCATGCATAGGCTCCAGCTGTCTCACTGCAGTTGCAGCTCATGGATAATCTTTTGAGATACTCATTGCTGTGCTCGCAGTTGGAGTGCTGGTCACTGCAATTTTATGTGGTGTTATGGTACAGATGAAAGATTAGTAAGGGGCTTTTTTATTTTTTTGTTCTAGAATGACAAAAATCTGCAGTTAGATCCTACTAGCATTATTATGTCAATGTGTTTATGGGTTTTGGGGTTTTTTTTTGCACCAGGTGGAATATGTGATCAAATGTGATATGTCAGCTCTTCAGAAGATCCTGTACCGTCACATGCAAGCCAAGGGAATCCTTCTCACAGATGGTTCTGAAAAAGACAAGAAGGTATGGAAGAAAGAGTAAAATAGGAAGGAAATAATGTATTACAAGTAAACATGTTAACAATATGATTTCTGTTTTATGAAAATAATGTGTAGACTCTTACTGCAGGTATCTCTCATGGGAAGAGAAATCTCAGGTATTCTTTTCATTTACAAGACTGCAGCCATTCACAAGGAGAAGATACTGCTTGTATTCAGTGTAGTTTCAGTGCCTTTCTACAAACAGGCAATGTTTGAGAAAAAACTGCATTTCTGTTCACTGAGTTTAATTCAGTAATATATCTGAATAATTGTGAGTGTGGCAGCAATGGCTACAGAAGGTCATTTCTCTTGTCTTTCAGAGCTATTAGTTAAGTCTTGTTTCAGTCAGCTAGGACTATATGCTTGCATTCTTCCTTACAATATCTGTTGGCGTCGAAGTTCTTTAAGAGATCAGTAAGATTCAAAGTCATATAGTCAGATTTAGACTGTGTGTTAGTAAATGTTGGTTATGCCATCGTGGGATTTGATCAAGTCAATACAGAGTAAAGAAGTTGCCATTCATCAACTTTTCACATGGTAACAAATTTGAAATACTGTAGTGGATGTGCAATACTTTGAACAGACACTGCAGAGTATCTAGAATGTAACAGTTTCAGTTTGTACCCTCTTGTGTGTATTGCTGATGCAGTGCAATCACATACAGTCTTTCCATAATCTTTTTTCAGGTTCCATTGGTACAGTGGGTGATTTTTCTATTCAGTATCTTATTTTACCTTCCTAGTTCTTTACAGTCAAATTGTTTTCTTTGCTGGTGCTTAATTAAACTCCAAGGCAAAGGTTTTTTCCCGGGATATTGAAACTCATCTTCATAGTTTGAACACTTTTTAGACATTAATTCATGTTCTTCAGTTGTGTTTTTAATGCAGTTTTGCAGTTTGATGTCTTTATATTTGTCCTAACAATTTCATTTTGTTGTCACAGTCTTCTACTTTCTTCCTTTTCTGATCTCTTTCTTTCATCTGCTCAGAAACTTCTGTGTATTTTGTCCTACCTGTTTCTCTACCTGGCTTTTTGCTTAACCAGTTAAAAATGCCTTTGCTGTCTTCTGAACATTTCCTTTGTCTTCCTCTCTCCCTGAGGGACTAAAATTCTTTCTTTCTTGCAACCTTCTCTTAACTAATTTTTTTCTTTAAATGTTAAATCAAGGTCTGTTATCACTGCTGCCTGTTGTCAGCAGGGGGAGGTGGTTGCTAAGACCACTTGGCTTCAATGATCAGACAACT
The DNA here is from genome assembly GCA_013398115.1 of Falcunculus frontatus. Taxonomy (NCBI): domain Eukaryota; kingdom Metazoa; phylum Chordata; class Aves; order Passeriformes; genus Falcunculus; species Falcunculus frontatus. The sequence continues at coordinate 61,605 of VZRV01009988.1, forward strand.
ATTGTGTTAGGAAAAGAATCTTGTCTTTCTGCAACTCTGGCCTGGACCCAGCTGAGATTAGAGACAATTCGCTAAGCTGGAAAGCTCTAGGAGATTATTTTTATAGCAGATATGAACTGCATTTTGGAGCAAATGTGAGACGATCTTGGAAAGAACGAAACCAAGTTTTAAATATGTGGAGTGCCCCCTTCAAATGAATTATCTCTGCTCTAGATGAAAGTTACGATTTCGGTGTACTTCCTAGAAAAGACTAGAATATTGCTAGTATATATTCTAATCAAGTCATGTATTTTCCCCTGGTTTTAAAACTTGAAATTAATAAATTGTTTTGGCTGAGATTTTTAAAATAAATCTGAATTAGTTATATAGTAAGCTTGGAATATTGATGCTTCTCTGTTTCTTTTTTTATAAAATGGCAACAAAACAAAATGGCATTTGAAAGTAACAAGTTTTTGGCAATGTTAATGTGATACAAATGTTCTCAAACTTACATTGACCAGCTGCGGTTAGTTTTTAACCATACAGTTTGGTCTCGCACAACTGACTGTCTGATGAGTGTCCCGGTTCTACAGGATTAACTGTAGTGTATGTTTTGAGAATATACTTACATAAATAATAAGATGACTCACGGATTTGGTGAGCTCTAATATTTTAGTACCTGTGGCCTGATGTTTTACTCAGCCTGGAGTGAGAAACACATATACCAAGTTAACAGACTGGAGAAGTTACTGTGGAATTGAAAAGAACCCAGCTAGAATTATTTCCTGGTAGAGGGTTCAGACACTATGGAGTTTGTATGATTTCATAATAAACAGTATAAATAATCAGGACAGTAGATGCTCTGCTTCCCACCATGAATACTGTAGGCAGAAATGTAGTGCACTTTATGGATCACTTCCAGGTCTTCCTTTTTTATTACTGAGCATCCTTATGACACATGCATTTATACAGCAAGACAACTGTACAATAGGTTTTGGATTTTTGTTGTTTTGGTTTGGCCTGGTTTGGCTTTTTATTATCAGGGAGTTTTAATGGTTTTTTGTTTTCCTTTTGTGTTTTTTTGTTTTTTTTTTAAATTAGCGATGCAGGGTTTGGGTTTGGGTTAAAAATATTTTAAAAGGTTATATTCATATGCTAAGAAATTAATCATTTGGTTTGCACTATTTGTACCCATAGGGAAAAGGTGGAGCAAAAACTCTCATGAACACTATCATGCAATTGAGAAAGATATGCAATCACCCATACATGTTTCAACACATTGAGGTAAGACTGATAGCTTTGATTTTGAGAGTTGTTTTTATTCAGATGGCTAAAATGATAGAAAACTGCTGCTAGAGCTTATGTGTGTGGGAGGGGGCATCTCTGTCCACGTAATTTATACTGGAAAGGACAGGTTTGAAAAAAACCCATTTATTATAGTCAACAAGTGCCATCTTTTTAGTGATAATCCAAAGTCTAGTTTTAAAGTATTTAATTTTATGGAAGAGTGTCTTTAAAAAGTGAAGGGGTTTTTGTTAATTTAATACAACCTAGAGCAACTTAGTATCCACATATACCAAATTTATGACGTATAGACACTAGTTTAAAATGTCATGTGTAGAATCTTTGTAATTAGCAGACTGCTGATCTGCAGTGCCAACTAAAATTGTTCTGTTCCATCCATCTTGTTTTTTCAGCAAAAATGTACTATCTATATAATGTCTCTCAATAGGATCTGAGTACATAAATATATCTGAAAAGATAGAAAGTGTCATAGATATCTGGAATATAGCTACGTTTATGAAAATATAATTAAGTACCTACTGTGATGTACTATTATTATTATTATTATTATTATTGTAGTGGTCACTCTTCTTTATCTTGTATGCTGAGTAATTAAATTGGGTAGTTTGCAGATGGATCTTCTACCAATTAGTGTAAGTTAATTAGTATTCTACTGTATTTGTAATCTGATAAAGTGTATGCTGCAGAAGTCACTTCTTCATGAATTTTAAATAATTGTACAGAAAAACATTAGGCAGAGCACTGTTGCCACAAGGTGGTTTCAGAGAGTATGAACATCACTGAACTCAAACCTCAACACTCATATATTTAATTTGATTTCTATATGAATGCGTAATTTTTGGTTACTGTGTAGTTTGTAATATGTTTGTTGCTTATAACTTTGCAGGAGTCCTTCGCTGAACATCTGGGCTACTCAAATGGTGTCATTAACGGGTAACTCTTCCTGTTTTTCCTCCTGTCTATAGTGTTGTATTGGAATTAATGATCACATTGTTTTTGGAAGCTACATGTTAGCAAACTCAAGCAGTTCATATAAAGGCAGAGGAAGTACAGAGCACATATGTAAATCAAAACCCATTAGTACTAGAAGTGTTATAAGATCTCTTCATGACTGTCCATCTCTTTCAGGATGGCAGGCAGAAAAGACACGTGTCTTCCTTTCCCCTTATTTTGAAATAATACACCATCTGAAATTCATTGGGATGACTCTAGAGATATCTGTTAGGATTTTCTTCTCTTTCTTGTTACTTTTGCCTTCTACTTTTCCTTCTTTACTATCTTTATTCTAAATTAAAGTAGCATTTCTTACATTATCTGAAATGAGAGAGATTTGCTTTATTTTTCTTGACACTTTGTGCAACTGTCAAGTTAATAGATGCTTTCTAAACAAAAAGTGTATTATCATCCACCTAACTTTCTTCCTGTATAGGTTTTAATGACAATTCTTTTCTTTTTTTTTCCTTACCTAGTATACAAGGCTGTTTGTCTCCTTAGCTAGAATACCAGAATACTTGTCTCCTAAAGAGTTTAGTCTTTGGCTGATTACAGATGTATGCGTATCAGAAGGCTGTGTACCTTCTGGATTTTGTATCATTGCTAATGATAAATCATGTTTTGAGAGTACAGACTCAAGGTTAGAGGAAAGTTGCATGAAGTTTATTTCTGTAAAGTGTATCACTGTGATGCTGGTTTAGACATCCTGTTTACTTCTATTCATTTCTGGGTTATGGGTTGAACTTCAGTGCTAAGAGTCAGTTCTGCAATTCTTTGCATAGAAGACAAAAGAGTAGTTAATCAAAGCAGCTAAACACTGTTCAGAACGACTAAGGTTATATGGCTAAAGAGTATATCCTGTGTTAGACTCCTGCCGCTATCTCCATATATTAGTTCAGTTTGCAGTATTTCACTTCCGTGTGCGTAATAGTTGAGTGGAAAGGGGGTTGTTTCCAACATGCCCAATGAATACAATTTGAAACTGCAGTTGCAATTGAAAGTTGTTCTTAATGCCAGTTGAAAACAAAATTGCAGGTGAATGTCTTAGCTTATGAAATGCTTATCTGGCTGAGAAATAACATTTGTTTTAATAAATAATGAAAAAGAATTGAGTTTCATAAAGATATTCTGTGTGATTGAAAGCACATTTTTTGTAATTGAAGAAAAATCAGGAAAACAGGACTTCAAATGTATTTGTTTTAATCAACATATGCAATTTTAAAGAAATGAAAGTGCTATTGGTCTTGTTTAGATTAGTCTTTTTGTTATAATGACTGCAGACTTTCAAATGTGGGCTTACTCTGGCATTTACTGTGCTGCTTCTCTCCAACAGAGCTGAACTTTATCGGGCCTCAGGGAAGTTTGAGCTACTCGATCGTATTCTACCAAAGTTACGAGCTACTAACCATCGTGTGCTTCTTTTCTGTCAAATGACATCACTCATGACCATTATGGAAGACTACTTTGCATTTCGAAATTTCCTTTACCTGCGTCTTGATGGTAAGCTACATGGAAAAAAAGGATAAATACTAAGATAGGAGGTAGCATCCTTCATTAGTTTGGGCATTGGAGCCCTGGCTTCTCCTCCTACTGTTTTCATAACCGTGCTGTGTTATCACTATACAAAAGTGAAAACAGGTTCAAAATACAATTTTATAATCCTGCGAGTGTGTTTACCATGAAATTATGGCAGTAGACCCTACACGGGCAGTTTGCTAGAATATCCCATGTTCCTCCAAACAAGGTACTGAGAAAGACATACTTTTGCTTCTGTCAGTAGAAGTAATTTTCCCTGTCTCTTTCAGTGTTTTCTTTTATCTGTTTAACCTGCAGACCATTTGGTCAGTGGATTCTTTTGATAAACACTCAAGTCCATTCCAGGAATGCAGATTATGTATAAATTTGCTGCTTAGAGGCTCATCTCTTTTTCACTCAGGGTTTAAAATCCAGGGTCCCAATCAGGCATCACTGTCTAAGTTGCCTGAAAGTATTCTCACGGTAAGAGATGATAATGCCAGTGTTAGGTCTCTATTCCAATGGAATAATTTCATTTTTATCTGTTTAAAATTCAGCTGCTATTCTTCACAGGATAGCTGAATTTCAGCGTCATGCCTGACTTCCAAAGGGACATCAAAAGCCTCAATTTCTCCTTATAGATGCATTTTATTACTTTGAATAAAAAGATGATTTAGAGACATTGTAGATACCATTATCTTTATTCTGTTCAATATGTCATTTGAGTGTTTGGTATCTTTGTGGATGAGGGGATTGAATGTACCCTCGGTAGATTCACAGACAGCACCAATTGGGTGGGAGTGTTCATCTGCGGGAGGGAAGGAAGGCTCTGCAGAGGGATCTGGACAGGCTGGATCATGGACCAAGGCCAGTGGTGTGGGGTTCAACAAGGCCCAGTGCTGGGTCCTGTCCTTGGGTCACAGCAACCCCAGGCAGTGCCACAGGCTGGGGCAGAGTGGCTGCAAAGCTGCCCACAGGAAAAGGACCTGGGGGTGCTGGTGACAGCAGCTGAACATGAGCCAGGGTGTGCCCAGGTGGCCAAGAAGGCCAATGGCATCCTGGCCTGGATCAGCAACAGCGTGGCCAGCAGGAGCAAGGCAGGGATTGTCCCCCTGTACTGAGTGAGTACCCACTGGAGAGGCCATACTGCCAGTCCTGTGTCCAGTTCTGGGTCCCTCACTCCAAGAAGGAGGTGGAGGTGCTGGAGCATGTCCATCGAAGGGCAACAGAACTGGTGAAGGGTGTGGAGCACAAGTCCTGTGAGGAGCAGCTGATGGAGTTGAGGTTGTTTAGCCTGGAGAAGAGGAGGCTCAGGCATGACCTTATCGCTCCCTACAACTCCCTGAAAGGAGGGTGTAGCCAGGTGGAGGTTAGGCTCTTTTCCCAGGCAGCCAGGGACAGGACAAGAGGACACAGTCTTAAGCTGCACCAGGGGAGGTTCAGGTTGGACATTAGGAAGAAGTTCTTCACAGAAAGGGTGATTGGGCACTGGAATGGAGCGTGGGCGAGTCACCGTCCTTGGAGGTGTTTAAGGAAAGCCTGGATGTAGCATTCAGTGCCATGGATGAGTTGACAAGGTGGTGTTTGATCAAAGGTTAGACTCAATGATCTCAGAGGTCTCTTCCAATCTATTTGATTCTCTAATTGATTCCTGCAATCTGTGAAAGGAAAACTAAAAATAGCATATCCCACCTGAGTCTTAAACCTGTTTGAGAGAAGTTTCCATGTTGGTCTTCTTCCGTGTTGATGATCTCTGCCTTATACTGAGCTTCTTAAATAGTGATCATTTTTACTTAATGTTTTATCTCACACATTACAGTACTACATAGGACTAGCAGCACTTATCAGAATACTTTTTGAACAGAGAAGCCATGATTTAGGTTAAATACAGAGAACAGTATAAGTGAGACTTGAAGTTTCTTCTGAATATTTTTTAACAGTATTTTAAGTTGACTCTTAGCTTCAAGCTTTATTCAGAAGAAAACGTAATACCAAGAAATATTCTCATCTTTTACCAAATATTAATGAACATGAAGTTGAACCAATATTATCCTTGAATGCAAAATGGGATTATGAAAAGGACACACAAATGAGCTATCTCACTGTGCTATGGAATGCCAAAATTGTCTGAAGAACATCTCAGCATGCTAACAAACCCGTCTTCACACCTCTGGCCTGCATGTGTTTTAATACTTCTATTCAAGAAAGATAAATTACATTGCATTTTAAATGTTTTAGATTACTTTATGTCATGTGTTTTTGAATTAATTATTTTTCATGCCAGAATGTTTATGGCAAGACACAGTATGGTAAATACACCTCATTGTCTTTTTTGCATAGTTCATTAAATTTGATAAACCCTTTTTCTTCTTTTCCAGTTTCATAATGACAGATATTTTCCATACTGGGATGCAGTCTATCCAGATTCTGTCCAGCTGTGTTATCACATGGAATGTTTCCTACCCAGTTCATGTGTTTATTGTGGGGTTCACTGTGTCAGCAGTGGGCCAGCAGTTTGGCTGTGTGATTGTGGTGGCTACAGGTGGGATGGAGTTAATTTTCCTCCTAGTGGCCCGTATAGTGCTTTGCGTTTGTGGTTCAGCAGGGTTTGTAAAGCCACCAGTGACATCACCCAGTGTTTAGCTATTGCTGAGCAGCACTTGCAGTGTCAAGGCTTTCTCTCCAAACACCCCTCATTGCCAAGGTCAGTAGGCTGCATTGAACTGGGACCCAGATGAGACAGCTGACCCAAGGTGACCAAAGGCTTGTGAACAGCAGTAAAACCTGAGGGAACAGGATGCAGGGGCATTACTTGTTACGGCATTTGTCTTCCCAATTAGTCATTACAGGTGCTGAGGCCCTGCTTCCCAGGAAGTGGCTGGACATCTGGTTGCTGATGGGAAGTAGTAAATAAATTCCTCATCTTGTCCTTGCATACACACCTTTCACTTTTATTAAGCTGCCTTTATCTCAGCGCAGGAGCTTTTCTGTCTTATTTCCTCCTCATACACTGCTGCATTTGGGAAGGCAGGGGCGTGTATCCAGAAGCCAGCTGGGGAACAACCCACCATAGTAATAAAAAAAATTTTGTAATTTCATCTTTTGTACATATATTACCCTCAAGATGGGACATTTTAAGATTTTTCAGTCTTTTAGTATTACACTGACTCCGAAGGCAAATACTGACATTTTGATAAATCTCTATATAAGTAGATTTTAAAAATATTTAATGCTGCTGTAGCCAGAAGGCATTAATCAAAACTAGAGCTCTCTTCTGTTTGTATATCGTAGTTTCAATTGAAATTTGTGTGAGTTATAAAAAGGTATAACAATGTTAGCCAACGTTTTAACATCTACTTTAGGAATGTCAAAACAAATGCATTTAAAGAGACCTTTAGAATTAGAAGTCCATCTTGTAGATGTGATAGGCAGTTGACTTAAACATTCATGGCCAGTGTTATGGAAAATGTGGCAGAGGTGTCAAAAAGCAGTGCATTAAAATAACCATTTCAGGTGTACTTTCAGCAACGGACATGGTATTTATATTATTTCAGTTCACATCTCTATTATACAGTATTTTTAATTTTTTTTTTTTTCAGGCACAACAAAATCAGAGGATCGAGCTGCTCTGTTGAAGAAGTTCAATGAACCTGGATCACAATACTTTATCTTCTTACTGAGTACAAGGGCTGGAGGGCTGGGCTTAAATCTCCAGGCTGCTGACACTGTTATTATCTTTGATAGTGACTGGAATCCGCATCAGGTTATTTTTATTTTCTTATCTTCATGAAATGTGCAAAGAATGCTTTTTTGAGTTTCTTCTTCAAATAGATTATATAGCTTGGGATGAAGGGAAAAAATCCAAGTAGGGGATAAAATGCTGCTTTGAGAGGAATTAGTGAGGCAAAGTGCTACAATCAGGAAATGTTTTGGTTTGAATCAGTTAGCTAGTTCTGTGCCTGCATATATGTTTTATCTGGGTCTCAGGGTTTCATCAGTGCTAGGAGTGTTATAAACCTGCTTCATTTGTATAACTGTACTCATTCTTTAACCCTTGGGATATAATAACCAGCTCCCTAGCTTTTGGTAGGTAGTTTGCAATACTTTAGTAAAGGCTGTGCGGAATGCTACCTGTCTCACAAAATTAGATGACCCTGTGAGTGCGGTAGTCTTGGTCTGAGGCACTGAACTTACTCTGGTGGTTAGTAGTAAGTACAGATCACCAGGAAAAGAGGATATCACACCACTTTGGCTTATTTAAAAAAACCAGAAGAGGTAACTGAGTTATGTCTTTTCCACCTTTGTTTTTCTTTTTGTAAGAAAGTAAGTTTGATATCTCTGGAAGTACATAACTATGTGTGTGTTTTCAGATATTGTGCGAGTATATGCAAATCACTCATACTCAATGGCCACGTGTAGAAGTAAGGGAAGGGAGAGTAAAAAGAGTTTGAATGTCTGTGTTCACTCTCTCTGTTAAATTACTCTGTGTTCTTTGCCTAACAGGACTTGCAGGCCCAGGACAGAGCTCACCGAATTGGTCAGCAGAATGAAGTTAGAGTCCTGCGACTGTGCACTGTGAACAGTGTGGAAGAGAAAATACTTGCTGCGGCAAAGTATAAGCTGAATGTAGATCAAAAAGTTATTCAGGCAGGAATGTTTGATCAGAAGTCTTCAAGCCATGAAAGGAGAGCGTTCCTACAAGCTATATTGGAGCATGAAGAAGAAAATGAGGTAAGGTAGTTAGAAATAATTGCTAAGAGAGAGAGTTTCAGGAAGTACTGAGTCTTCTTTTGTTCATCATTTACAAGGATTGTCATAACCCTTGAAATTAGAAATGTCATTATAATTCTTACTGTCCAGTCAGAGAAATAACTTAATTTTTTTCTTTTTTTATGGTCACAGTAATAGGCTGTAACCTAGTGGTTATGATGTAATGGTTATGATTAAATCTTAGTGTAGAATTAGTCATTGTAACTTAAAACCCATTCTACCCTTTATCATTTTGGCAAATAATTGCATTCAAACAAAGATTTTTTTTGCAGAACAGATTATAAACCAGCTTCTAAGACTGATATATATATTAAACTAGGCAATTCGATTTTCAGACATGCTGAGCAGCTAGTACTGCCTAGGTTCAGTCTTGAAGGACCGTGCTTGCTTATTGTGCGTCTTTTGGAACCTAGTTAAGATCTCCTTTGATGTGCCTTGTGCTTAGGACAAGCCAGAGAGTAACCGTTTCTTTCTGGTGCTCTGTCCAGCCTGGACTTCTCATCACCACTTCTTCTTCAAGAAATAATTAGCTGTTTAAAAACAGCTGTCAAGTATTTCCTTACAGTAGTGGGAAGTGAGGTTATAGTCACTGAGTGTATATCCCTGTTTTTTCATTGTGTTCTTCTATGGAACTGTGAGTGTGGAGTGATGAACCTGTTCTTTCACCTGTCACTGCAGACTCTTCTCTTAATTTGAACAAAATTCAGTATTTGGACGAAAGCCATATTTGGGAGACATTAAATAAATGTATCGGTTATACTGATCGCACACACACTGAAATTCTTGTTTAGCAATGACTTTTTCCCACCTTGAAAATACCCTGTGCTGGTTAAGGACAGAGGTTTTGAGAGTGATTTTGCCTCTTGAGTGTGCCTTATATGTCTGAATAAGGTGCACACTGATATAAGATTCTATAGCCTGTTTCATTGGCATCCTTCATTACATGGAGTAAAGTTTAAAAGATCAAGGAGTTTACTTCTTCAGTCATTAATCCTTTTGTGTAAACTCTGCATCGTGCATTTAGAAAAGCATGATTTTTTATATTGTTTTAGTATTTTTCATAGAAATTAAAAAAGAGTGACAAACATTTTTATCAGTAATTGTCTTTTATTTGTGGTGTTAACGCAGAAATTTGATGTTATACATTATGTACCACTTTTGATTAAGTAAACCTGTAGTTCTAAAGCAGGCCACACTACCTGTATGGGTAGATAGATTAACTTGAAACCAGCAGACATTTTCAGTAATCCTGTGAATTTTTTTTTAAATTAGGTGTACATTTGTTTCCGAAGCATTTATATGACAGTGTTTCAGAAGTCAGGGCTGTAGCTCAGGCCTGTGTGACATGCCTTATTTTGTAGATTACTTCAGAACAATTTGTTTCTTGTGTGTTGTTCAAATGTACTTGGTCTGCCATCCTGAAGAAAGCAGATTTAAAAAAGGTTTATTTGCCATAACCCAGCATCAGTCTTTAAAGCATTAAAGATATTGCAGTATGACTCCTACCTGAAGCTTTCAAGTAATACTTCTTTGTGAACAGAGACTATAAACTCATGAGGACTAAGAGGAATTGAATTTTCACTGTCCTTCACTGGTCACCCATTGCTCCTTCATTGCAGCAGCACTGAGTATCAAACAGGAGACTGACAGGAAAAAAGTAAATCTCTCAATTAGAAGTCAAATAATCAACAACATTGACACACTTTTGACTTGCAAATGTGGACTAGCACTAGCACATCTAACAAAGATATGGTTTACTGATCATCTAGTTAAATATTCCCATGCTAAGTATGCTTTAAACTTTTCACACTCCTGTGTAGAGTACTATGTTCTGCTCATACTTTTTTAGTAGCTTTTTTTAAGTTCAGCGTCAAGGCTCCCCTTATTTTTCTTTCTTCTTTTTGATCTATTTTTTTCTTTTAGCAGTACTGGATAGAGCAGAGAGGTAATTTCTGTGTATTTAGAAAGATTCATTAGAGTATTAGCAATGTATGACAACTGATTAGAAGTAACTTGTTCATAGAGTATTTTTTTTGGTTGCACTCAAGTTTATTTATAATTTTTTTTTCTACCAAGCCTACCTGTTTGGCAACAGGATTATTCAGCATAACTGCTGATAATGTGGACACTGTTGTTACTGCTTCTACTGTGGGATCACTTATTTTTTTCAGGTCAAAAGTTACTCTGAGATAATAAGGAAGTATGTGGAACTTTCATGATGGTCACATTTATAGAAGAATCTTTTTCTCTTTGTGTGTGTCACCACGTGACTTCCTTTTTGTGAACAGTGAAGGAGCAGTGACTAGAAGTGAGAAGACCTTGCTATCTTAATCACTTTTTGAGTTGCCTGGTTCATCTTAAAACTTAAATTATATGTTGATCAAGGTACAAAGGTGTTCCTTGAGAATTGCATTAATGAAAACTGTTTTGGGTTTTTTTCTGAGGTGTAGAAATCCTGACTCTGGAGGGAAGATAAGATGTGTGGATATATAAATGACTTTTTATTTCTGAAAAAAAAACTACAGGATGTTAGCTTTTTGGATGCTACATGCATTCTATACTCTCATGAAACTGGGTTCAAAACATGAGTTTTTAGGAAGAATTATAGGTCTGTGGTATACTGTAATGCAAGTTCAGAGAACCCTGTGTAGAGTGACCTGTTGTCTGTGGTTTCAGAATAATTCAGGGAGGAAGAGTGAACAGTGAGGGCTTTGTTTTAAAATGGGTATCATAAGTGTTTCAGCTTTAACATTTTCCATGGAACACTACAGTTCTAAATTGTTTTTCTAGTATCTGTTTCTGATTTTTTGAAATAATCCATTTTGTTTGCAGTAAAATGTTCACATCTGAATTTGTAAGCAGAAAATGGTCAACAGAAAGTGATCCAGCAGGGTTATTTTCCAGTATAAAAACATGTTTCATTTTTTTCATTTAATCAGAAATTTTTCATTCTCCTTGCTTTGATGGGAAAGACCTCAAAATGTAGAATGGTATTTCTGAAGGAGTATTGTAGAATAGCAAAACGGAAATACATCCATTTTAACCAAAGCACTAACTGTGCTTCTGACCCAGGAAAACCACAACCCAAAATTTCCTGGTTGTGTGTTCGCTCATTTCCTCATTCTCAAATTTTGAAGGTGGTAATAAGTCTCATTTGTCACTCTTACTATGTTATTTTGTTACTTCTGGATAGCTGAACATTTTAAAAGTTTTAGTTTCAGTTTCAGTGCTTCACATATGTTGTCAGCGAAAGAGGGTCAGTGGAGCTCTGAACTGATGGAGGCTGTTACTTCAAGATGCATGTGAGTACTTTCTAATAATTTTATCCATCTTTGTAACCAGGAAGAAGATGAAGTTCCTGATGATGAGACTCTGAATCAGATGATCGCTCGACGTGAGGAGGAATTTGATCTCTTTATGGTAAGGATGGTATAATCATAAATAAATTATCTTCTCTAGTGTTTTTAACAAAGGCCTTAACCTTTTTGTCACTCAAGTTTTTCAAAACTTTACTGGAGAAACAGGTTTTATTTACTTGAATTGTTCATCTGAGGAAAGAAGTGTCGTCTGCTTAAATACAGAGTTCCTCAAATGACAGAAAGACTTCAGAGATGCTTGCTGTCGGTGTAACCGTGGAACAGTGACAGTCTGGAGGAAGAATTTCACACAACCTGAGAAATTTATAGCGCAAAAATGTTAGTCACTGTTTGGCTTGCTAGTTCTACAGCTTACTTTTACTGTTCAGCATTTCTTCTTACTTTTGGACTTCAGTATTGGCAAGGACAACGACGGGAACTTAACAAGGCATTAAATTAGTAGACTAACAATGCTGTTTTCTTGGTGAGTTAACTTGGGTATTGTTGATGGTTTTGTCAAGAATCCAGTTAGCTGCGTCTCTGCTGCTACAGCTGTTGAGCAGTTACCAAAATAGAGCTAGTGGTTCAAATGTGAGCCACTCCTTTTTATTAGTACTTCCCTTTTTGTTTATGCTACCGCAACACTGATGGAATAATTACTCAGATGTCTTTGTAGGCATGGCTCTTGCCTTTTAGTGTTTGTACAATCTGAGGATTGCTAGAGGACCTCTGGGTTTCACTGACACCAGTACAGGGCAGTACTTAAGTACTGAAGGTAAAGCACCATGCCCTCTAATTCTACAGAGGCTGCTTTGTTCTGCAAGGTGGAACAAGACAGGCACTTCTGTGTGCATAAATGGAAGTGTATAAGGTAGTGTCCAGAGAAACAGCTGCTGATAGGACCACAGCAAAACCTGTGTACCCAATAAGATTTTTAGTCCCTCATTGTCTTCTGCTCAAGGATTCATCTGTAAAAATTTGCTGTTACAAAAGTGTGCAGGGGTCCTTTTCACCTAAGTGACAGTTGTTCAGGTACACTGTTGGAAAAGGCCATATTACCCCATATGACTGTTCTTTTGTCATCGCTGACTTGCCAGTTTAGTGCTTTTGTGCTAAGCTTCATTAAGTCTTATCTCAGAACTGAAATCACTAAAGCCAGGTTGCACAGAAAATGAGCACTTACAGACACCCGTCTTTTAAACTTTCCATCAGTGATTTGGGTGTAAGGAGATTTACATGGCAAAAACCAAGAGGTGGCCATCTGATCCAAAACACACCAAAAAAATTTCATCTGAGTTATCGACTGAACATACCCTGAGTTCTGGGAAAGTGGATTTGCTGCTAGAAAAGAGCCTCTGATTTCTCCTTCAGACCCAGAAGGAAATAACTAATCCATGGTTGAAAGTAGCTGGTGAATTTATGCCTGTTTGCTTCAACTTTTAGTATTAAGTTTGAAGGCTGTTTAATGTAAAACAGTGGGGGAGCCTAGAGTGAAGACAGTTTTCACAGAATCACAAAATATGCTGAGTTAGAAGGGACCCACAAAGGTCGATTCCAGCTCCTGGCTCGCACAGGGCATTCCCAAGAGTCACACCATGTGCCTGAGAGCACTGTGCAAACACTTCTTGAACTCTGCCAGGCTGGTGCTGTGACCGCTTCCCTGAGGAGCCTCTTCCAGAGCCCAAGCACTCTCTGGGTGAAGAACTTTTTCCTGATGTCCAGCCTAAACCTCCCCTGACACAACTTCAGGCCATTCCCTCGGGTCCTCTCACTGTCACCACAGAGGAGAGATCAATGCCTGCCCCTGCTCTTCCCCTCACAAGGAAGTTGTAACTGCAATGAGGTCTGTCCTCAGTCTCCTCCAGACTGAACAGACCAAGTGATCTCAGCTTCTCCTCATGCAGCTTCCCCTCAAAGCCCTTCACCATCCCCATGGCCCTCCTTTGGACACTTCAATAGCTTCATATCTCTCTTATCCTATGGCACCCAGAACTGCCCCCAGCACTCGAGGTGAGGCCGCCCCAGTGCAGAGCAGAGTGGGACAATCCCCTCCCTTGCCCAGCTGGTGATGCTGTGCCTGATGCCCCTCAGGACACGCCTGGCCCTCCTGGCTGCCAGGGCACTGCTGACTCATGTTCAACTTGCCATCAACCAGGACCCACTACTCCCTTTCTACGGTGCTGCTTCCCAACATCTCATTCCCCAGTCTGTCTGTACATCCAGGGCTCCCTGTCCCAGAAGCAGAATCTATCTCTTGTCGTTTTTGAACTTCATATGGCTGGTGATTGCTTGGTCCTCTCATTTGTTGAGGTCTCTCTGCAGTCCCTCCCTGCTTTTGAGGGAGTCACCAGCTCTGTCCAGTTTTTTATTGTCTGTGAACTTGCTTAGTATCCCTTCAAGTCCTGCATCCAAGTCATTTATGAAGCTAAATTTATGTGTTTCGTATTAATTAACATGGAAGTTTTTAAGGGAGAGTAAGGAGTTGGAAGTAGGTAGTAAAAATTTGAAGAGGCAAAACTACATGCTTTGAAAGCAAGGGGTTTGAAAATGGTAAGACAGAGTGTAGTTAAATATTAATGGCTAAGAAATAATTTTAATTGTCAATATGAAAGTTGGTTTTAATTTTTGTTGACGGTTTCTTTATTAAAGAAAAATCTGAAAAGCAGGAGCAGTCAGAGCTCTTTGTCTTTTTATCAATATTTCAAGTCTTGCATAGTCAGATAAAGAGCAAAAAGTAGTCTGTATTCTCCTTATTGCAGTGATATCTGTGCCACCTCATTCCCTTTTAAAGTTGTGCGTATGTAATCAGAATTCAGGAGACTGCAGTAGCCAAGAAAAAATGTTTGGGTTTGTTCATTTAACTAGTCTTAGGTGTGTAAAAGCATGTATTTTATTTACTTGAAGTGGGCAGTTCCAAAACAATTGACAAGAGAGATCAGTTCCATGAGAAGCTCTTCTGTAGTCACTTTGCAGGTTAGATGTGTTGTTTGACATCGGACCTGAAATGCAGCTGTAGAGCTAAATACACTGTTCAGAAAGAAGATGGACAAGTGGACTTCATTCCTGTGGCTTTTAGAGGCTTCACATAGTAAAAAAATTTAGAAAATACTCAGAGAAAATTCAGTGGTTTCATGTGATCTGTGTAACTCTTGTCATTTCATAAGAGAGCTTCAACAAGTGACTTTTCTGGGAAAAAATGGTTGCTTTTAATGTTAAAATTGCTTAAATAAAGTAAAGAAAACATTAAAAAGTAATGATTTTTTATGTAAAAAATGTCTTTCAAGTGGAAGGCCAAATGGGTACCAAAACTTCAGTTGTGCTAATACAGTTAATCTCCTTGAGTCCAAAATGGCAAACTAGTAGAACTGAGTGTATAAATTGCTGGTTTTACACTGAGTGGCTTGAATGTTTTTTTCAAGGACTCTCTTAGTTATAATTTGGAAAGTTTAAGATAACCATTCACAATTCACAGGACAGCAGTGCTGTGTGGTTTTTCTAAACTGGAAATTTTAGGCCTTGAGCGTTCCAACATTCAAGTTCTTTACTTAGGTCTAGGTATTGGTAGCATAGGACTTCTTTTTATATTTAGCATTTAGGCCTTATTGAGGACAGTGAACATACAATTATTTTAGTAGTTATATGAAAATAATGTGGATCTCTCTTGGAAACACAGGTTTTGGAAAGATATGGGAAGATAGAACCAGTGGTTTCCCAGATATAAATATGGTTTGAGAAGCATCCTCAGAAAAAAAAAATGTCAGTTTTTATATCTGATATCTCAGATTGACTGAGATTGTCTTTAATTTTCCTTCCCAAGCGCTTTTATATCAGAAAGCAGCTATTGTAATGTACTATCTTAGTGTTCAGTCTTTGTTTTAGACAAAGAAACATGTTCAGTGGGGAAAAAATACGAAGTCTCAGCATTGGTTTCATGTACTTAATGTCATTAAAAATGATGTCTCTGACTTCACTCAAGTTCTCTGCCAAATAATAGAGAAATCTGTTTAATTTATCCTATTTGAGCTGTCTCTTGGTGCAGCTTTCTGGTTGTCATGTTAGCAGTAAACCAAGCTGCATGTCTGGCTTGAATGGAACACTTTATGAAATTAATTCAGATTGAATGAGATGTTCTTTAAAAGGTGAAATACAGAAGTCTGTTATATAAAACTACAGGCTGCACAGCCTGTTCTCTGTTGCCTGCAGTAATGAGGAATAGGGAATACCCACATATATGTATAGTTGCTTCATGAATGTAGTTGGACCTGTTGACTGAAGACACACATCTTGCTTTCTGCTTTTCACCAAGTTTAGAAATCAGTTAGTGCACAAGGCAAGATGATGAAGACAAGCTGTAAGATGCTTCTCTCAGGTGGTATTTTAGAAATGATTGTGTTTGAAAAGTGCCAAGATGAGAGAAGATTCAGCATATTCAATGGTGCCATCAGTAAGCCTCAGTTTTTTAATTTGGCTGGGTTTGAGCTGTCCCTCTGGAGAGATAATATGTCTGAATTCATGCATGTCTATGTTTTGGCTAAGGTTGTAAAAGGATGATATATCTATTTGGCATCATGTGTTAAGTGCAGCATCATGTATGCAAGGGAAACTTTTGCACATAATTGAGAGCGGTTTTTTATGAAGGTTCAGTGGCCAAAGCAGTAGCCTCTTATGATGCTACAGCCAATTCTGATGTCCATCTATTTACATAATTTTTTAAAGTACAAAAATGAAATGTTGGTGGCCATCTGTTTGTTTTCTCTGCTTAGCAGGTGATTACTGAGTGTTAAGTACTGTATGACTCTTCAGAAGGCGTATTTGAAATGCCTGTTCATATTGCCTGATTTGGGTACTTAAGAAAATGCAGATGCAATTCATGGGACCATAGGAAGCCAGGTCAGCATATAGTCAGTAGAGATGGATGCTTCCCCAGGAGGATTATAAAACACCTCACTGATGAGTCAACAGTAGATCATGGGAATGTATCCTCCATATCCACATCTGAGTTAATTGTTCACCACATTTGAAATGAATAATTATTTAAATTTCAGCTGAAAGTCTTAACGTTATCTTCTAATGTTCCTAACACTTTACCTAACTTTATCTGCTATTTTTGTGTTTTGATTTTTGTCTAGTACAGCAGTAAGATCAGAAAGAAATTCAGGGGTTCAAGCATGTTGGCTTTCTGGCTCTGTGTAAACAAGCTTTTTTATGAATTTATTAATTCTGGTTTGATTCTTTGTTTCTTATACCAACTTTTAAATTTTCTTCTGCTATCCAGGCTCACAAAACAAGTGTATTTTCAGTTACTCTTTTTAGTTACATAGTAGTAAAACCTTACAGGGCCAGCAGTGTTCTTGTGATCTGCTTTGTGTCACTTGACTGTGTGTTGTCATAGTTCCTTCAGTGAAAGCTAGTTATGAAGTAGTGAATATGACTGAAAATGAGCAATTGTGTGTAGCTTCTTTTTACAGTAGCATTTTAGAAGTATTTAGGAGTCTAATGAAAGGGAGATATCTGTGAAGGACTTTAAAGTTTCTAGTGTAGTTAGATAGATAGACATTGACATGGTTCACTTAATAACTGCCTTTAAAACTTTTTTATCCTTTGCGAATTGCCATTGCAGCGCATGGACATGGATCGTCGCAGGGAGGATGCCAGAAACCCTAAACGTAAACCCCGCTTGATGGAGGAGGATGAATTACCATCCTGGATTATTAAGGATGATGCTGAAGTTGAAAGGCTTACATGTGAAGAAGAAGAAGAGAAAATATTTGGAAGAGGATCCCGTCAACGCAGGGATGTGGACTACAGTGATGCTCTCACAGAGAAACAGTGGCTGCGGGTAGGTTGTACATTTTGGTTGATTGGTTGTTTTTTACACTTGAAACTTACTCATTTGTGGTGGGTTTTTCTTTTCGTTTTGGAGACTGCACCAGGGAGAGCACAATGAGAGGCCTAACATATCCTCATTATCCAGCGTCTGCTGCTATGTTAAAGATATAAGTAAGTTTTGAACTGCACTGCAGAAACCAGTGTTACTAAGTGCTGAATCAGGGCTATGATAGCATTCTGTTGGAACTATTCTTATTTCCATGGATCTTACATCTTTAGGGACTTTTGTAAGTGTCATCTTTCAGATACATGAAGAATTCTTTAATGTTCATGAAAACTATTAGTGTATATTAAAACATTCTGTGCTACAGAAGCTTATTATATTTTTAAATACCTGTGTTTAATCCTTTTAAGAATTCACAATTTTTAAGTTAAGTTTTCTTTTTCTCAGGCTATTTGATTTCCAAGGTTTGAGCATTTATTGGCTCCACTGAGGTCAAAACATTTGATAAATGATTTGAAAATTTAAGACCTGAAAGCAAAGATTCTACACTTAACTTACACCGAATCTGGGATTTTTCCTCTTGCTGTTCTTTGAAATACACATTCAATGAATAATAATGCATGTGTCTTTTCAGTGTGGTAGCATCAGCATGGTAAAGAGGTGAGGAATGATTGTTGGAAAGGCTTTTCAGAGATTTGATAATAGTATGATTTCCAAAACTTATAAATAAAGTATTGTAGGTGCAAAACTAGCTTACATGGTTTGACAGAATAAGTTTTGTTGTAGAATAATTACAGACAATACCAACAAGAATATACAGTGTAGGTTTTGTGTATAATTTGCTAAAGATAGGTAAAAATCTTATCTACTTAGTTTCAAATGGGATGTTTGTTAGACTGCACTGTGCAATACTTTACTAAGAGCTAATCCAGATCTCTTGCTTGGGGGAGAAAAGGCTTGAATTATGCACCAGCTGTAAATTTAAGCGAGTCCATGAAACTACAGCAGTTTGATACTTGAGATTTTCAAGTAGTCAGTGGAGAAGAAGGATCTAGAAACATTAACTCCTGTCTGGATTCTTGAACATTTGCCTTATCCTACAGTGGAAGTGCTTGCAGTGTAGTGTACATCTACTCAAGGTCATTTTAAGCTACTTCTTTTAATGATGGAACACTCTGGCTATGGCAGCATAGAAGTTAGCTTTGGCTTTCGTGTTTTGTGTCTTGAGTTGACTGTAGTATTTGTTTTGAGTGCATTATTGTCAAAAAATGGCAGGCCTAAAAGAAATAATCTGGTCCCTGCCATACTCCAGGCAGAATCATCTAGTCCTGTGTAATTTATAATAGAAGTTCAGGATCTGACCTCTTCTAGGCATTCCTGGGCAGTGAACTTAGAAGTCCACAGTGGATTGTTTTTAACTGTTTGGCTTTTTGTTATATTTTATTCCAATTTTTCTTTTAAATTTGAAGCTAATTACATCATCCTACGTACTCTGCTCATGCAGAATAGCCTGATACCTCTCTTTTTTTTAACATTTCTTTGTGTCATAGAAGAGTTGTCTCCCAGTTGAGTAAATTCATAAGGTTAATAACCACTGCTTATGCAATCTTTTCCCATAGTTCCTGTTTTCTAGATCTCTTGATTGTTTTCACTGATTTCCCATAGTTGTTCTACATGTGACTGACATCTTTCTACAAGTTTGATCAAAAGCTAGACATCAGACTTCCAGATGCAGTGTCATTTGAATAAGGAGGAGTTACTTTGCATAACTTCTGTGGTACTTACACCTCACAGTCCACTAATTAATTTTCTAGCATGGAAGGTATTGACTCATGTTAAATTTTTGATACAGTGTAGGACCTTAATCCTTTTTTGTGGCTCTACTTCCTTGCTAGCTTTCCAAAATCATGTTTCATATAGTCGATCTTTCCTTCCTAAGAGGATTTAGCACATGCCCTTGTTGAATAATTTCCAAGTTTTTTTCACCAAAAATTACTCCGAATTCTTAGCCTGTTCTTGGGTGAACTTCAGGTCAGCTTCATGTTCTCTTGAGATTTAATAGGCATACCTTCTATTCTGTCTTTCTAAAGACACAAAAAACACTGAAGTGCTGGACCATTTGATAAAAAGCTATGAAGGTCTACTCTGTAAAGAATTTCTTAGCAGGTCCCTGTACGCTTGACAGTAATTGTTTTCATTGTTTGCTTCTGAGACTGTTATGTGAGGCCGAGTTAGAAACCTTGCTATGCAAGATGGTACATATACTACTCCTTTTTCACCATGGCTTGTTATTCTGTTGAGAGAAATTATTCTTCCTTTTCTCTTGAGTCATTAAGCATATTTTCAAATTAGGTAAATTGCCTTTAGTCAGACTGCTTCACAGTACATTGCAATCACTATGTAACTCTACTGTATACATAGTTTACCATGCTTTCAGGTGCACTTGAGGATGTGATTAAACAAATGGAAGCTAAGAGCTACTTATACTTTTTAGTCTTTTTAGTAGAATTACATTTATAATGTAACGTTGCTTATGCACATTCAGAATAAAACTACCTCATTGGGTAGATAATGAAATGTAAGTTTTCGAAGGTTTTTTTCATTATCTTATTTTCTATGTGTGTGAAACAGGTTCTTTGTCACACCCATTGCCCTCTCAGCAGCATCACTTTTATGTCTTCGAGACTATGTTTGATTTTTCGGTAATGACATCTCTGGAAGATGTCATAATAATAGTGTACAGCATAGTCAGGGGAATACTTAACTGTATAAACATTAAAAAAGGTGGTAGATAGTTTATAAGCATAAACTTCTATCTACTTTATAAGCCACTTGTATCTTGTGGCTTCCTCTCTGTAACCTGTAATAGTGTCATACATAGCACATGAAAACTGTGAATTGTTTCATGTTAACTTGGATGCCGTGAACTACTTCACTTAGATCAGTTGAACTGAAAATAATAGACAAGTTCTGAATTAAGAGTGATGCTTTAATTCATAAGACACCATTTAGCTATGTTCTGTGTCATGCCATTCTCCAAAGGTAACCATGGGTCTATTTTTATTGCATTATTACGAAAGGAGATTTGTTTACCAGCAGTAAGGGATGCCCCTCACTTTTTTCTCTTGCTGTGGCTGCTGTTACAGCTTTTATAGCTATCTTCTCATGGGGTTTTCCAAATTAAACTTTGCATTTCTGATCAGTAAGTTGGTTTCAAAATACTGGTATGTAGCCCTGAGCTGTCTCTTTTATGTCTTGGGGAGTAGACTAGACCTCTTCTTTTCCAAGGCGTTTTGCCTCATTCGCAGCTCTGACTGTGGAATAGGTGCTGGCTCCTTTTCAGTTAGACCCTGAACCTTCTGCTGATACGTGCAACACTGGAGAGTGTAGTTCTGATCCTGGTATATCCCAGCAGGACCTCAAGGACAGTACACCTCAAGGTCTGTATGCATGCATGTACACTGACCAAGTACGTCAGCTCCCTTCTTGCTAGAAGGTCAAGTCCCTGAGTTTGGAAACAAGGGACAAAATAATTGCAGAAGCCAAACCTGTGAACATAGGCAGTATTTAGTGAGAGTGTGCTGCTGCCCGGAACAGCCTGTAATTCATTGACAGTCTCCAAGGAAAACTCTTAAGACAGAAACAGACTTCATCACTAGCTGTCGCTGCAGCCTGCTGTTCTCTAACCGTTGGCATGACAACCATACTTCCTTAAAAAAAAAGTAATCTGGAAGGAGGAGTTTGATTCCTGATCCTGCAAAGAATTTATATTCTGGAAGTTTTTCATGGTCTAGCAGATTCTGTCCCTGCACCTCTTCTAGCAGAACTGCAAAATACTTTGCTGGTTTCCATGGCATATTATTTTTGAGAAGGGTCATCTACTAAGAACTCGATTGCCTAAGACAGGCTTCAAGAAACAGAGGATTTGTTTGAGTAGGTAAAAGACCCTTAAGACAGTTGCATCTGGTTTCAGTTTCTCATGCAATTTAATTGCTGGCTAGGTGACATAAATAAAATTTTAGTCCCTAGTTGTGCCTGTTAATTGGAAATAGCTTTATATGTTGGCAGGGGTACAAAATTATCTGAGTTATATATCTGAATTACCCATACTCATATCTGAGTACAAAATTAGCAGTGTCATTTATGTCATGCAGACATGCAAAGTCATGCTTGTTTTGCTGATCTAAAAATTGTGAGTGAAATTCATGCATTTGGTTTGTAATTAGTCAATCTTACTTAAAGACAAACAGTGCTGGCTTTCACTCATACAGAATATCTGTTGAAAACTGTTTATGTAACATAGTCACAACATAAATTTTATTTATGTTTACTGAAGTTGTGGTGTATAATAAATCAAACTGCCTAGCAGGAAAATTTTTGGGCATGTTTTCAACTGTTTCCTCATTAACTGGAACTTTAATTTTTTGATTTTACACACTCTAATAGTCTGTTAACAGCTTTTGATAGTGCAGATAGTGAAGTTGGGTCAACTTGTTGGTACAACTTGGTCTAAATTACTAAGAGTTTTCAAGTAGGTTTGTGTTTTCTGAGATCACTTCTATTTTTAACTTCAGAATCAATACTAGGAAGGTATTCTAAGACATACTCTTGTAAACTGGGATGGTGAAATATGATTTTACGGTAGTGCTTTGCTGATGAGTAGGGTCAGAGACAGACATCAACTTAAGGAATAGTGTAACTTACTATAATGCAAAACTGCAAAGAATCACAGAAGGATAAGGTAAGCAATGCACATAGTCATGGCTACAAAACAATCCCTGAAGTGATTAAGAAAGGTTACAGTTACCCTACATTACCCTTCATCCAGATCCACATATCAGCTTGGGGGAAGGTGTCACAGCGAAGGACTGGAGAACCATGCCCAGTAACCGGGAAATCCTGCGGTGCATCCACCTTTGCAGGCAGTGAGGTTTCCAACTTCGCTTTGAGAGTAGCCCAGCTTTTATAATAAGCAAGCTACCATTACTTCTAATGCAGGAACATCTGGTTTTATTCTCCTATTGAGTTTCTCCCAAAGCCTGGCCCGGGCTCAAGGAGGAACCGAGGGAGTTGTCTTTGATCCTCCACCCCCAAACAAGGCCATATGTTACCTTGTCCAGTTTCTAAATATGGAAAGGTAAATACCTATATCAGATTGCTAATAATACTTCACTAATTAGTGGCTACATATAGCATTTGGTTGGAAGGTTCGTCTAGAGGTCAGCTTTGTCACAGGGCCTGTTCTTCAGGCCTTACTACTTCAAGTAGTCTTCACTAGGTACTGAATACCTGTGTGTAAAATTAGCATTACAGTCTGTAATTGTTTTAGTCTATATTGGAGGCTGAAATTCTTAGAAGGAGGAGAAAAGGAAGTTTTTACTCAGTGAATAGTTTATCTGCATAGTTCATGTACGTAATACCCCTGCTCCCCTGGTTTTCTCCATTTCTACTCTATAACATTTTTGGTTACAATTGCAAAGTTTCCTGAGTTGCTTCTAAACCTGTTTAACAGTCAAGTAAGTGAGTATTTGCGCAGGACATCTGAAGAAAATTGCATTCTGATCTAAACCCTGCTCTGTAGTATTGAATTGCAGATCCAATTGAATTTGTTAAGCTGTACGGGAAAACAAGTCACATTTAAAAGACTGTTACTGGAAGATTAAAAAATCCACCATCCTAGGGTGTTGTCTATTTTGTGACCAGCGATCATCAGAATGCCCCAGGTACTGTTTTCTGATGTTCAGTGGGAGGCTGATAAGCTTTATGGATGCGGAAGCTGCTTTTTGAAAGGTTAGAAAGTTGGAGATGACTTCAAGGCCTCATTGAACCAAGCCATTTTTATATTCTGTATACTTACTATCTATCTTTCTTGTCCTTTTCATG
Organism: Falcunculus frontatus; assembly: GCA_013398115.1. NCBI lineage: Eukaryota > Metazoa > Chordata > Aves > Passeriformes > Falcunculus > Falcunculus frontatus. The sequence continues at coordinate 85,239 of VZRV01009988.1, forward strand.
AAATTCAATTCAGAATCTACTTAAGAAAAGGGAAAAAAGGATACTTTCACATTGCAGTGAAACTAAAACTAGTGAGGCGGAAAGGGTGTTTTCTTGGTTTTTCATGGTTGAGAAGGAATTTAAATGCATCTACCTGATAGCTTTGGTTCGCTATTTTGGCAGGATGGCTTTGTTAGTTTATAAAGGAAAGAGCCTGATTTACACTGGGTGACTTTCTCAGAAATTCTCATCTTTTCTCAGAATGCGGAATCAGGGTTAAGAGTATTAATTTTGGAAACTAAAAAAGTGCTTTGAAATGCTTCTTCAATATTTCAGGGGTATTCTCCATAAAGAAATTTTTTTAAAGAAAGTGATAAATATTATTTTTTGTAGAAAAGACTTCAAGTCAGGAAGTCTGAACAGCTGTTTATGAGGACTAGTTATCAGTAAAACAATGCCATATTTTCATAGGATTCTTTTTTTTTCTTTAATCTGTGATTTTGACTATACAGTGTTACATATAAAGTAACATAACACATATTAACATAACTTCAAGTGGAATTGTACATCTCTTCTCCTCTAGAAAACATTAAATAGTAATGCCATGTAAATACTTACTTTTTAAAAATGTGGGGAGTACTGTTAGCATTAGACTAAAATAAAGTTCATTTTCTTTGAAATAGATGTATCCTCTGACATACCAAGTTTACATAGCCTGGAAGCTGAGAGTTTAAAATCTGGGTTTCAGGTTTTGTTGTATCATTACTGTTTCAAGTGCAAAATTTTTTGTGAGAAGAATTATGCCCTGTGGTTAAGATGGCAGAAATACTCTTCATGTGGAGGGTCAAAATTCAGGTCAGCTGCCTGGAGGAGGCTGAGGACAGACCTCATTGCAGTTACAACTTCCTTGTGAAGGGAGGTGGAGGGGAAGGCACTGATCTTTTCTCTCTAGTGACCAGTGACAGGACCCAAGGAAATAGCCTGAAGTTGTGTCAGGGGAGGATTAGGACGGGGAATAAGGAAAAGGTTCTTCACCCAGAGGGTGGTTGGGCACTGGAAGAGGCTCCCCAGGGAAGTGGTCACAGCACCAGCCTGGCAGAGTTCAAGAAGCAGTTGGACAATGCTTTCAGGCACATGGTGTGATTCTTCTGGTGCACCTGTGCAGGGCCAGCAGTTGAACTTGATGATCCTTGTGGGTCTCTTCCAACTCAGGATATTCTATGACTCTTAAACTGAAACAAAAACAACTATTAAGCAATTCACAAGACCCACAAGAACAGAAGTCTGCATTAGAGGTCTAAAGCATTACTATTGCTGGGGGCATATGACAATGGAACAAAGAGCAGCAAACATTTTAATATTTGGGTCCACTGCATTGTTACGTTTTCTGACATGACTTACAGTAACAATGATAGGTGATATGCAGTAGCTAACCTTCTATCACCCATCAGTATTTGAATAAAGACAATACATTTTCGTATGTTGATTTGCATTTGCAGCATGGGTAAGTTACTCATACCTTTCCAAGTGTATATTGTGGCCAACATATTTATTCACTCTGTGAAAAGGGAGCCATTTAATGTTTTGTCTTGTCATCAGAGGCAAGAGACCTTTATTGTAAAAGGCCATCTTCTGAAGGCGGACCTGAGCGGGTGATGGAAGGCTTTACACTGATGTTTTTCATGCAGTACGCATACAGGCAAAAGTAATTCTTCTGATGGATTGGTGTATGTATGCAGAGCTCTGCTTCTTCTATAGCAACTACTTCTATAGCAACTTAAATGGTAGCAACTTGTCTCTTCTTGTATGTAAACAAGCGTGGAAGTACTAACGTAACAGATATGGGAAAACAGGGAAGTTTCAGACTGAATTTCTCAAGAAAGAAAGCCAAAGCTTAGGCATGTCGTGACTGGCAGTTAGATTCCTGAGTCATCCTAAAGTACCCTGCTTGATGAGTACAATAGTGTACTTCCTTATTCTAGCAGTAAAATTTTAACCTTAAAAAGTATCCTGCACAAACTTTCCAGTAACCACAACCATGTAATTTTTTCTTGTACTCTGAAACTGGCATGTTTAGCAGGTTACAAGCCATGATTCCATGGATTTTCATTATGTATTCTTTTCAGTTGCATCTGACATTTTTAGCTGGGTTTCAAATGCAGAACCAAGAACTTTGTTGCTGTTTACAGCCTTACTTTAGTTTTTTGTATATGCACGTATACTATGCTATGCTATATTTTTGTATATGCACATGTACTATACTGTACTGTATTATACTATACTATACATTATTTTGTTGAGAAACTTCATGTGCTCTTAAGTCATTGGCTTTTCAGGAATCTTTGAATTGTTTGGTTAGTGTTCACCTAGGTAATAGTTTTTACTCGTCAGACTGTGATTTACATTGCATCTTACCCCAGAAGAAGATAAAGGCCTTCTAGACAGATTCTGGTCCTGTTGGATTTTTACTTTTAGGTTGTAATATGCATATTAAAGGGTCATGTCTACTGTGAGTCCTGGCACAGTCAGATAACTGCACCTTTAGAAGCATCCTGAAGACATAGAACTCACTGCATCACTGCTCAAAGTTAGCATCACAACATACTACTGTTTTGGTATAAAGTACATAAAAGATACATGTATTTTAGCTTTTCTCAGCAAGTTTTCCAAAGTTTGACTTAGTTTTATTCTATGCAGTCTTCCTCCAAATTCTTCTAAGTTACTAAAAAACTATATTGGAATTGTCATAAAGGGCTACCCCCTACTGTTTAGTATTTAAATAGAGTCTATTTCTATAAGCAATTTTTTCTTCCTCTCTTGGCACAGGAAGTGAGTATTCCAACCTCTTGCCATATATTTCTGTCATATCGTGTTCTCTTCTCGTGTGCTTCCCATTCTTAATTGCCTCTGAGTACTTACATTAATAATGGTAGATGTTTAAACCAAATTTCCCAGGCTATTGGAAAAAGCCTTAATCTCTTTTCTGTGAATAAGTAGATATAAGAGATCTGTGGACATATACTGAAAAATAACTAAACTACAATGGTTTCTGAAAGCTGTTAATTTTTTTTTTCTCACATATCTATTTTTTGCAAGACATTTTATCTGTTTTGTTTTGAGTTTTTTGTCTCAATTTTGCTCCCAATTAGTTATGTTCCACATTTTAAACTTGGAATAAAAGATAACTGCTTGAGAATACTTGATTATACTTAAATATAATAGAGAAGAAGAACATATGAAAGAAAATACTTGATGGTATGACTATTGGCAGTAGCTGAGCTTACTTTGACATTCATAAAAATGCCAGTTTAAGCTTTGTACTATAAGCTTCTCATGTTACTTTATTAAGAGCAGAAGGTTTCAGGGCACAAAAAATTTATGCTCATCTTTAAATTAGAAGCCTTGTATTAATCTGTTAATCAAAAAGAAAACTTCTGCTATTTTTCTGAGCAATTTAGAAGGCACCACTGAATATCTGTTTACGTGAAAGACAAATAGTTCACTTATTTTAACACTACTGATTTATCTCAAAATGAGTGATTCCACACTGGAAATCTGCTAATCATCTCTTTATGTTTTAGTCCTCACCTGTGTTGTTTCCATAATGGAAGAAAAGGCATATTGGTCTTTATGGAAAACGTTCTACTAAGATTATGGTATCCTGCTGTTGAGTATGTTCCAGAACAGGAGTTTGTAATGTCTTCTTACCTTTTTCCAGTGCTTAGAATTGTCAGTTTTATTTTTACCATAGAGAAGATGCCTGTTGCTGCAAATGTTTGCGACGTTCAATGGAAGCAAATGTCCTGGAAAGAGCCAAGACTGCAGTTTCTTTGCAAAGAGCTGGTCTGATGAGGGTATAAACCCTGTCTTTATACCAGGTATTTTTCTGATTTAGTTAGTAGGGTCTTAGAAGATAAGGGAGACAGTTTTTTGAATGAAGAAGGGCTAAATGCCTGGAAATTTTTAAAAAATAATTTTAAAAAATCCATTAATTCCCATTCTTAAATTGAATTTTAAGAATTTTTTCATAAGGAATAAAATCTAACAGAAGAAGCCTATCTTTAGTTTTTAGCATTATGAGCTGCAAAACATCATCCACACTGCTAGTCTGCCAGTAGGTGACATTACAAAGTAAAAATTTCCTACTTTTTCCACAACAGAAGAATGTCTTGTCTATAAAAAGGCAAATGTCAAGGGAAAAAAGATAAATTAACAGGGCTTAGAATTACCCAGAAGCCTGCAACAATAACAGTATTTTGTGAAATGTAAGGTAAAATGCAACTGTAAATAATTGTCTCCGAACTTGGAAAAGAACCCATCCTATGGAACTATTTATTAATGGTCAGATGTAAGTGTGTTTCTGATTGGTTTTGCATGTATGATCTCCCTTGTAAAACAAAGAACATCTTAACTAGAGTGGGAGATGATAAATCCTTGGAATGTTGAATTCCCTTTTCTTCTTGGTTTTGGATCTGGTTGTTACTGATGAGTATTTCCATGACTTGATTGCAGCATGTTTTCTCCTGTTCTGTGATATTTGTCTGTAAACCCGAATGGAATGTAGATGTTAATGTAGAAATACTACTGTATTAAACTTTGTTCTTAAGTTCTAAATTAATTCATCAACTATTTTAGGAAATCATTAAAAATAAAATTTTAAAATTATCTCAGAAGACCAAAAGAACAATATATCCCTCCAGTAAAAGATGTATTTTAGACCAAAGAAGGATGTTCTGGAAGCAAAACCCTCAGTACAAGCTAAACTGTTACAACCTTGATACTATTTTCCTTCTGAACTCTGAGATGCCAGGGAAATAAACATCTGTTCTAGGACAGAAACATGTTTAGTGTTGACTGAATTCCAGGATTATTATTTTAAAGGAATTTAGGAAAAAATGAGAGAAGTAATCCCCACCACCACCCCCAGGCACCCACCTCCTCCTGGTACCCGTCAGAAAAGGTGATTTGCTCGTGCAATTTTCCTTGCCCCTCGTTGTAGAGAAGATAATGTACTTGTTTGAGAAAAAGCAAAACTCTAGTACCAGTTATCTCAATACCTTTGTCAGTACAGAGGCCTCTACACTCCTGTAGTAGGTTTTTCTGAATCAGAATTCTTGATAAGACAGGGAGAAAAATGCTGATAAAAATTTAAAAAGGAAGAAACCTTTCCCATTCTCGCTTCCTCACTGATTAACACCAGTCACTAAATGCTCCAGAATCTTGTGTATGCAACAAGCATCTTTGTCTCCGACGCAGTGAACAAGATAAAGGGGAAAAAATGACGCATCTCTGTCATGGTAGATTTTACTTCAAGATGGATTGCTTGTGAATCCAAAGCCAGGAAACATGCCTGCAGTATTTTCATTACAGTCTTCCAGTGTCTTTATTAGTTAGTTACATCTCATTCAGTCTCTCAATTTTACTTCTAATCATACTTCCAAAGATACCTGCAACTATTTCCAATAACAGTCTGTAAACGATATTTACTCCTTGAGTTATCAATATCCTGTGAGGTTCTGAACAATAGGAAGGCAATCTGAAATACTCAGGATACCTTATACTTGAGAAATGCTATTGTAAGATTCCTTTTGGAATATGTTTGTTTATCATCTGGCAGTTTTCCTGTGTAATATTTCACAAGTCCATTATAAATTGTCCTCCAGTCTTGGAGAGCATTTTTTCCCCTATGTTCCGAAACAGGCTATTACTCTAAGTGACAAGAATTCTTCAGTAGGTTATCTAGCTTTCTGAAGGAAGGGAAGATTTGGGAAACACAAACAAAAAACCCCACCACAACAAAACAGTTCAGTGATAAAAGAGTAGGAGGATGATATCAATAGTTTCTGGTATAGAATTTTTTTAGATTCCTCTCCCATCTTTCTGTTGCTCCTTGGTGAGGTTGGCTTGGTCAAGAGGTTCTTAAAATTAAGTCTTCTTAGCAAGACGTTTTGAAAACTGTAGAAGACAATTACAGACCTGTAGATCTTCTCAGAATGTGGCTGAGTAAATGTAGACTGCAGAATAGAGATGATTTTCGGTAGTTCCACATTCAGGTTCAGAAAATACATTCAGTATGTATTTTCTCAGTGCTTTATGGTCTGCATGATACAGTTTTTCCTTTCTATGACTCAATTCCTTCCCTCTAACGGAGCTCTTCCGAGGTGCTCACTTAGCAGGCAACAAACAGCAGTGGGTCCTGGTATCATGAGTAGTTAATTGTGCTCTTGAGTTTTTCTGTCCCCAAAGTTTTTGAAAATCTCATTGGCGCAAAATCAGTTTCAGGAATTCCATTTAAAATCACTGTTTGCCTTTTGGGGGGGGGCGGGGGGGACAAATGAGACTAATTACAGATTTTTTTTTTTTTAACCAGATTTCACTTTTGAACAGAAGAAAATTCTATGTGCTTTTCAGTGGGGTTTGTCATAACTTAGAGAGAGTGTATTGGTGCTGGTTCTGCATGATGCTTTACTTAGTAATTATATTAAAGATGAAGCTTTAACATTAAGATATCTTACATCAAGATTAAATATTAGGATATTTGACCTGAAAAAATTTTCACAGACCCGAAAGAAAACACTGAAGATAAGAGCTTTGATCCTATTAATATTTTAAGTCAGTACCTATTTTTTTAATATTATGCATATTGCTTTGGTTGAGACCATTTCTCTTTAAAGATAACTCATACTCTTGCATGGTTATAACAGTACATTTTGGCAACAGTCTTGAAATCAAAATGTAGGAAAAAACTATAATTTACATTATTGTTCTCCTTAATGTCTAATTAAATATAGGCAGCTGGAGCTTCAGTGCAAATAATTAAGCAACTATTAATAGTTTTCAAACGTAAAACAGAAAACAGTCTGTCTTCTCCCACTTCTTAAAAAGATGCTGGTTTCAGTGATGTGACAACGCAGACTCCTGATTGATGAACATATGGCTGAAGTGTTTTTATCGTATTACATTTACCTTATTTGGTGGAAGTTCAGCCTATCTGAGAAGACCAGATGTATTACAAGTTGATATGTTCTTGCAATCATTGCATTTTGAGTTTTTAGGAAAAACAATGCTTTTATGAAAGCAAGTTAAAACTGAATATAGTCACTAATTCTTTGCCTTTGACAGATTCTGGTCTATATTCTGTTTTAGTTTAGCCCCAGAAAAACTAGACTGGTAAATCTGTAGTACAGTAATATTGAACAAGGAGAGGAAATTGAATTAAAACAACTCTTCATCAATATTTATAATTATTTTCAGGTATTGCACTGTTGATAGAGTATCTTAAGCCCTTTCATCTAATTGTCAAGTGTTAACGGCATTCTTCCTTGCAGTCTTTATCTTGTATACTGACCTCTCTGCTGTTGCATAGCAAGATACAATTACAGTGTAAGGAAATTTGCTCTAGAGAGCCAAGAAACAATTCTAATGTGTGGAAATTAGAAGCAGTCTCAGATGTCAGGAATGTTAATGGTGAAAAAATAAGCAAGAGAACTGGATTTTGAGAGGATCTGTTTAAGAATGTGAACTGCAGTTTGGAAACTTGAAGTCTTCATTGGTTGCCAGATTTAGTCTGAGAACAAATGTAAAGTCAAGAATGGTAGGATTTCAAATAGAACAAGACAACACCAAAAAAATGCCAAAAACCAGGAGAACTTCTCTTGGAATATCAATATAATATTCCAAAGTGGATCAAGTTGAAGAGAGGAATTGGTAAGGGTGGGTAGATACAATTTTAAGACTTTCAGTGTTTGTTATTAGCTGTCCATAGGGTTCTTTTCTTTCTTTCTTCTATTCTGATATGGTAAATGTGAACTTCATTTTGCAAAGCAGTCATCTGTTGTTCATTACTGCACTACTGACAGGTTTTTTGGTTTCAAGTGCTTAACAGCCCTTTAACTTGGTGCCTTTTGGCCAGTAGTCAGTAAAATGCCCTGTTAAGTTATTTGTTGTTCTCAAAAAAGCTCATTCTTTTGGAAATTTTGGGTGATTGGGTTAGTATTTCTGTTCAGGGAGTTGGCAAGGTGGTGAGTTTTTCTGTTCACCTATGTTTTATGTGCTTTCTATTGAAACATTGAGTTTAATTAGCATGCTAAGGTATTTCTTCACATGATAATGTTAGTTACAATAGCTCTCTTTCAACTTTGCAAGTTGGAGAGACACAGGGCATTGATGTTTGAAGGGATGTGGCAAGTCTTTGATTGTTCATCTCATTAATACAAAATTGGAAAGGGACCCAGGAAGAGTTTGCATGTCCTGTGCTCATGTCCCGTTTCCTCTGAACAGCATCGAGCAGATTTACTGCATGGCTCCCTACCACTTCTGCTCTGTGTGTCCAGTTTCTTAGGCTATAAGTAGTACCAAAAGCTTTCACTATATCTGAATTTTCTCATAACCATACTATAGTTATCTCCAATCACAGGAAAAATAATTATGTACTACAATGTTTTACCATCTGAACGAGACAGGCCTTAGACACCAGAGCTGATTTTATGATGGACACCTTCACTGATTCACTCTGTCACCACACTTGAGTTACCTGATTCCTGTAAAATTGTTTTAAAACATATTAATTGTGTAAGGCCTACACAATTATTGACTTGCAGAACACAGTTGTGAAATAAAACTCAGAGCTGCTAGTACTTAGTCCTTATTTGCATCTGTAATTCTGAATGAAAAGGTGTTGAGTCACAGTGCTATGTCACACTTGACAGAAGAAGTTAAGAATACATCTGTAATGTCCTGTCCTTCAAATGAAGAAAAGGAAGAGTTTGCATTTTATCCTTACTTTGTTTCTGTTTGGTGCTCATGTATCAATACTGTATCGATATTCACTAAGAATACTTTCACCTCAACACAACTATTTTCCTGTAGGAAAGGTGAAAATCTGATTGCAAACAGCAGTAGGAAGATAGGCTGTCTCAGAAGTAACTTCTGCTTGCCTCCTGAAAAATACATTTTTGTTGTTGGGAGGTGGAAGCTTCTTTTTGGAGGAAGACGGTTTGATTTCTTTAATCCATGATAAGTGTGCTCTTACCTCTTTAGAAATGAAATTGTTTTGTATACATGGATTAGGTTACAGCAATATTAGTCAGAAAAGCAGGACCATTTTGTCAGTACAGAACTTACCACAGGGTCCTCATATTTCACTGACATTTTACAATTGAATTGAATTCAATTTACAATTCAATTTTTACAGCTGTCTTTCAGAAAAATGAAGTGTCCAGACTTTTTTTTGCTACTGTTCTTTCCCGTTTCCTTAAGGGAAGGAAAGTGTTAAATTTTTAATAGTGTACCATTTTCCTTGACTCTCTTGCTGTTCACTTCACTAATCCAGAGGCATTTGAGCATGGGAGATGTCTGTGTTATTTTGCACTCTCACACAGCCCATCATCTGTCAGGAACTGGAGATTTGTGCCTGGGATTTGTATCGTTATCATACTGGTAAAGATTTGGAAGAGCATTCTCTTCAGTGTGGCACTTAAGGCCTAGAATAGTAAGCTTTTGTAACAAAGAGCTCAGTCAGATAAATTAGCTTAATAAATATGTTGTTTCTAATATACACATGCTTGGATCATATGTGTAGATATATGCACAGAGCATTAATCTATCTGCTGACGATTTATGTGATACAGTTTTAAGCTGTCTTTTGAGACAGAATAAATCATATAGGCTTAGTTTTAAGTGTTATTATTTATATACAAAATACATATTTGTCCCTTGAGAACTGATGTTAAGAGTCACAATAGCTACATTTTTATACTGCTTGTATTGTCAGACTGATTTTCAAGTGGGGTCACTAAGGTCTTAAATTAAAAAAAGCTGAGTTTACATTCATGCATAGACATTTTGAAAGCTTAATATAGTAATTGATTGATATATTACTGGTTAAATAGAAATTTTTACATTTGATGGTAGATTTGTAATTTGCTAAGAATTAATTTGCTGCCTGCTAGTCACTAATTTTAAGAGTGCAAGAGTATATGTTAGTTTACTTGGGTTTTAGTCTTATTTGTCTTTACTACATTGCTATATGTAATATTAAAAAAAAGCCCAACTTTTCACTTTTATCTTTTCTTTTTGTTAATGTTTGTTTTCCAAAATACTGCCTACTCTAAGGAAGAATTTTATGCAGAATTCTAAAGTGGGATGTTAATAAACTCTGTGATGACAGGACCACTGTGATTTCTTTTTGGTGGTAGAAGATCTGTCAAGTGAGCAAAAATATAAATATGCTGTAGTTAAGTGAAGTTTTCTGAAGGACAGCAAAATGTTATCAAAGTTAACAGAATGATGACTTGGTTTCGTTTTAGTTTTTTCTAATTTCTTGTAAATCAGTATAGATTTTTATATCAGTTTCAGTAACCAAAACTTGATCTGTTCACTGTGGAGCAATAGGAATACATTTTCTGTAATGAATGCATCTTTAAAATGCATGCAACCAATTTCAGTTTTAAAATTATACATGAAATTGTCTAATTGTGCTATTATTATTAAAATTATAACAAGAATCTGTAACTGCCCAGCTAAAAATCTAATTTGAATGCCTAGAATAATAAGGGGAGAAATATGATAAGTAGTTGTCAATATTAAAACCGGCTGAAGGAGGAAGGCTTCAGGCCTTGTAGTAGGTAGAATGAAACAGCAGATTTCAGTATCCACAATCCTTTCAGTATTAAATTTTCAGTAAAATAAAATTACTTGTATATGAAAACATAGCCTTTCCCCAGCTCTCTTTTTTTTCCTGATCAGCTGATGAAGAGACTAGCAGCTCGCTGCTTTGCTGGCTTGTTAATTTTATCCCCACTAACTGTGATTTCCGATAGCCGGCCTGCTGATAGTGGTAAGGTAAATATCCTTTTTCATTGCCGTCTTGAAGATTCAGTAGAACTACATCACAGGCATGTGTAGGTGTGTAACACATCAAAAGTCGGTGTTCTCCGTGTTTCACTGTACAACTGAGTGCTTGAGGAGAGCAATGACATTAACTGTTGACAGCCTTGCATGCTGTATTTATTATTAGCTTTTCTAGCTTCCAAGATATGCAGAGAAATTTCCTTTTCTTAATCTTCATTAGTCTCAGTGGTTTATAACGCGTGTCCTGCTTTAGCCAGATGAATATTAATGAATTTGTGTGCAGATTTTTTTTTCCCTTCTCTTTTCTTCCTAACTCATCAGATCTCGAGTCTCCTTCATAGTAGATACCTGAATGCTGTGGAAGCATGATGTAAATTGTCTTTTGATTATTAAGGCCTAGTTTCAGGCTGTCTCTCAGGATTCTGCTTTTGTGTTTGTGGATTTGCACATCGGAGGATGCATAGGAAACAGATTTCAAAATCCCACTGTTTTTTTAAACATGCCAGCTTATTTTGTGTTCTGCATCAGGTTTTGTTCACAAAACGTTTTTGAAGAGACGTTGTACACAATTGAGAAAAATTATGTCTAGGCTGTAATCACTTTTTTATATTGATCGTTATGCTCACATGATCATAAATATTAGCCATGTTTGATGCTGTGGAGAAATGAAGGTAATTGCCTTAGGATTAGAGCTCTTTCAGCAACGAGAAAGGATTGATTAGCATTTGCATGTACTCAAGGCAATATTGAGAAGCAAAAGCGACAAATATCAACATCAGTTATGTTCTGAGAAAGCATGAATCAGAAAGCCTTAGTTGTAGGATTTTTTGCTTTATTTTATTTTTATTTTTAATTTCAGTTCTCTTATGACCTGGTATTTTTATTTCTTTTCTTTTGTTGGCTTTCTCAAATCACGAAAAGTTCAGCTTCTTGCTTTATGACATGGATCTGATAGTGTGTGTGAACAGGTTCCCTTTATTCCTAGTTTGGTTTTTTGTAGCAATTTTTTTATCCCTCTGCGTAGCGCTGCTGGGTCTGGTTAAAAGCGTACATCCAGGTAATTGAAACAATTGAAATTAGTGTTCATTGTCTGTGACTGTGTGTACGATTTGGTTTTTGGGGCGGGTTTTTTTGCATCCCATGTTACGAGTGCTGTTTACAACAAGCCACTATACTGTCAGTTCTTCTGCCTACCTCATGGTTACTATTCTAGAGGAAAATTATACATTTTAGAGGTGATTTTAACAGTTAGGTGATTTAAAAGTTGCTTAAAAGGCTTGGAAGAGAAGATGAGTTGTTACTGCATAAAGCGTCTGTTTTGTGTGTATGCACAAAGAACTGTGTGTGAACTGCCTTTGGGAGCTGAGCACAATTTGGACTGTCCTGTTTGAAAACATACGGTGTCAAAGTCTGTTTTGCATGGAACTGTGAAACCCAGAACCAACACTGATGTGAAAAAATGAATGTTTGTTGTACACTTACTGAGACAATACCACAGGCCATTATGTGTGAAACTCTGATTTGGTGCGGAATTCAGATAAATAACATGTGTATTTAGATGATAGTGGGATCCTTAGGACAAATTAATGTTTAGTGTCTCTTTGATTGCCAGTAACTCAGTTTCTTGTTGTACTCTTGTTCATAAATAAACTGAACATTTTGAGTTGAATTACCTGCATCCTGTGGAATTGCAGGGGTTTTCTATTGTTGTTTTTAAATACAGTTTTTAATTTCCCTTTGCAATATCTGTTTTGTTTAAAAATACTTTTTGAATCCATGGTTGTCAGGCAATTGAAGACGGCAATTTGGAAGAAATGGAAGAGGAAGTCCGGCTTAAAAAGCGAAAGAGACGAAGAAACGTGGATAAAGATTCTGGAAAGGAGGATGGAGAGAAAGCGAAGAAAAGAAGAGGCAGACCCCCTGCAGAGAAGTTGTCGCCCAATCCACCCAAACTGACAAAACAAATGAATGCTATCATTGATACTGTGATAAACTACAAGGATAGGTGAGCTTGGAGACAGTGTGTCTCGATTGCATGTTCTCTCTCCCTCCCTGCTGATACCACTCTTTACATTTTATAACGGCTTCATTTTTTTCAGTCTTTAGAAAGACTTGCTGACGTGGCTTTTCTGAAAAGTAATTCCTCTTAGGGCCTGATCCTGAAAGTCTCACACTCGTAGCATTTTGGTTTTTTTTAACACCCATCTGATAGAAAGTTGCTGAAACACAATTTTTAAAAGTAAGAAAAAAGTAAGCATAGAGCTCTTGCTTAGGAATGAAGTAATTCTGCTCAGGATGTGTACTTAAGAACATACAGCTTGAGCAGGATTTTCCTTCAGTGTAGTGGTGCAGCCTGTGTTGAAATTAATCTTTTCAAAGACATGGCTACAGATTTATTAATTCAAGTTTACATGGGTCTCACAATGAAAGACTGAAAGACTGCCCAAAATGTTCAGGGCTCATACCATGAGCATCAGAGCTGCCAAAAGAAAAAATACAGAAATACTGAAAATACGTTGTCCACATCAGAGATGGAAGCCTGTTTGTGAAGAAATCCCCATTTTCAGCATAAAAATATGCTAAATAGTTGGACTTCAGGAAAAAAAATTCCTTCTAATCTGAAATGTCATCTGAAGACTTCTATTTTTCAAATTTTCAAACCCCAGATCACCTCTGCTTCATGTGTAAAAAACTGAGAATTAGATAGATCATAATGTCTTTGGGTCAAACTTGATTGCAAACATATTTTAACTCAGTTCGTATCTGCCAAAAATCAGTAAAGCCTTCTTGTGTGCTTATCTCTTCTTTGCTGTACATTGAATTACTTAGATCATAAATCACAATTAGACCTGTTATAAACTAAGTTAGTATTAAATGCATTCAGAGAAAGTCAAGAAGTATTTGCATTAGGTGACCTGCACCTAGGTGTAGCAATATATTTTTCGCGTGTAAACAACTTTCAGTCTTTGACTTTAAATGGCAACTTGCACTCTGCCCTTTTCTGCAGCTACTGTTCTGGCTCTGCCTGTACTAGGGTAATTTGGGTGGTACTTGGTAAAGCACACACTGCTGTGATCCATGACTTTTTTTGCACATAACTGTTAAAATGAATCATTCTGTGATCTATGGGCTCTTTCTAGAGAACATCAGAAAGTATTTTATTGCATCACAACAGCATTCATAGCAACAAACGGGATGAGCAGCAAGCTGACTACAATCTCAGTGTATTTACCTTGCCATGACTCTCGACTGTCAGAAGAGCTGAGAAGGGAGAAGTGTTTAAGTTCACGTATTCCAGTCAGGGCTGCAAGGAAGCATCTCTGCATTTTAGATTCTTAGCCTTGAAACTTCTCCTGAAGCCAAGCACTTCTGATCAGGATATCTACTCACTTTTAAAATATCAAGCGAAGCTGCTTCTGCCGGCCTCCAGTAGGGCATTCCTACTGATTGTAACTGATAGCTTCTGGAGAGGTTAAAGATTTTTACCTGACGTTCATGCCCCAGGAAGTTCCTATCTGATTTCTGTCAAAAAAAGTTAACAACTGAGCTATTATGTAGTGACAAGGCATACTGTTTCCTCTCCCACGAGCCAACGTTTATGCAAGACAGAATTGGTTCCCAATTTAAAAAGTGTATGGAGCTCTATTCTGTAAGGAATTAAAAATGCCTTTTAAACTGAGCTCTTCAGTGCTTTAAGTTATATGGAGGAGTTCCAAGTTTCTGCATTCTGATTTTTATGTGAGCTAGCATGAAACCACCCAGTACTATGAAAGAACAGAATTACAAGTTTAGGCAGCAGGAAATTTTAATATCTTAAAATATTTGGGGTTGACTTTGCTCTAGAGTTCGACTAATACTTTCAGGATTTGCAGCTTTAGAATTAAGTGGATTTTAGGCATTGGAACCCTTCAGCTTTGTTGGGGGTTCATGTTTGTTCAGCTCTGGGCTTTTGTGTGTGTGAAGGCAATTGGGGCAAGTATAGAGGGACAGGTTAATTGGAAGAAAAGTAGGCCATGAGTTTCATCTGGGGAAAAAAAATGGGTTTTCATGTATTTAGTATTTGAATGCTTGAAATCATCTTTGTCTTTAGCTTAAATTTCAAGTGCTAAAAGATGTTTCATCTTTTCTTTATGGTAAGTCCAGAGGGCTCCTCCAGGTGATGGAGAACTGATTGTGTCCCAAAAGATGATCAGGTGATACCCATCCAAAATCTTACAGAGTTTGGCCTGAGTTACTTTGTCAAAACCAATTATACAATCCTTAGTAAGTTTTCCTTAGTAAGTTTTACAGTGTGGTTTCACATTGTAAAGCGCCAGGAGAAGGGTCAGAATTCCTCCTGTCCTTCCCTTTCCAAAAGTCATTTCAGCTTTTGTTCCAAGCTCAGTTTTAGAGGAGGATCAACCCTTTAAACCCTGTGCAGTTTAAAGGGCAGCATGAAAAAAAGTAAAAAGAATCCATTACTTAACTAATACGTCTCTGTGCACTTTATTTCATGTTTTCCCTTGCCTTTGAGAAGAGTTGCTTGTAAATAAAGAACCAGTTTTCTCTTCTTATTAAAGGTTTGGGTTTTTTTTAATGTAAAATCCATAGTGCTCTCAAAAATCTGAAGTGCTAGTTGGCTACTTTTCTGCGGTGACACTGCCTAATGCTGATGCAGGGAAGGATTCTCCAAGTGCTTTCCTAACTGTCTAGTACTTGACTTCAGTTGTAAGCATCTGGCCACAAGTACCGCCCTTTCCTTCCTTTTTTAAAAAACATCCAACAAAACTGAAAGCTAAAGATTTCAATAATACAAACAATAAGCTCTGGTAAATAGTAATTGTGTAGTTCAAACTTAAGTGTGAAGATCTAAACTAGTTTAAACAGACATATTAGCAATACTTGAGGTAAATTTTCAGTGTGGAGAAGTGCAGCATATGATTCTCTAAGAAGGAAGTTCAGAGGCAGTTATCCTGTACTTGTAAACCTCAGTTAAAGCACTCCATGCAAGAGAGTGGAAGTCAGCAGTGATGTCATTTTGCTGTTTATCTCTGTCATGTGCAATTTCAACCTTTTAATTTAGATTTTTCTCTTTTATGCAGTACAGTTTAGCAATCCTCCAATTTCCTTTTATTCCCATTGTAAATCCCAACGCAATGTTGATTTTAATGAAACATTCC
Organism: Falcunculus frontatus; assembly: GCA_013398115.1. Taxonomy (NCBI): domain Eukaryota; kingdom Metazoa; phylum Chordata; class Aves; order Passeriformes; genus Falcunculus; species Falcunculus frontatus. Next base: position 101,228 of record VZRV01009988.1, read on the forward strand.
ATTTACAATAAGTTTAGTAATTTTTAGAGAGCAATTTACAAGTAAAAGCTGGTTTTCTTTGGATATTTCTAGAGCGCTAGAAACACACTGAAGGACAAAAAAACTGCAGTGAGATTTGACTTGACTGGCAGCCAGCATTAGTTTCCTGAAAATATGATATCTGGGGTGTGTCCAGTATAACAAAGAAAATAGTTTAAAAAAGAAAAAAAGGACGAAGATGGAAGACACTGAGAATGTTTAGCTTGGACTGCTTGAATGCCTTCGGTGTGAGAGTTGATGAGGTCTTTGTCAAGTTGACAGTACTTGATTCTTGCAGTCTCTTTTGCATTGGATTCCAGTATTGGGTGATGTGCTTCAAGATTTTCTTCATATTGATAGGCTTTTCTTTATGTTATCTTCATATTTATCTTTGCTAAACTGGAAACAGATAGCTGGTACCTCTCTGAAGAACTGTGGGGTACATGCTCCAAATCATTAAGTAAAAATTACTATTGAAATCACTGCTACCTTTTTAAACTGCACCTGTGCTCTCATTACTCAGCTTTCAGTTTTAGACCATAAAACATCCAGTGGTACTATAGATGCAGATCCTTTTTTACTCTTATACACTGCTTTGTCATCACAGGCAAGGCTGAATTAATCTAGGTTTCATCTATACTGGTTTAAAATGAAGAATGGATCTGTAATGAAGCAAAAGTAGGAGAGAAAAAATGGTCAGAATCCTCTGACTTGTAGTCATCTGATCTAGTGAAAGATGTCCCTGCCCACCCACAGCAGACAAGTTGAACTAGTTTATCTTCAAATGTCGTTTCTGACCCAAACCATTCTATGATTTTGCTGAAACATTTTTTAGGGTACCACAGGAACATTATAAGCTAATATGAAAGAAAGAGGAGACCTAATGAGTAAGCTCATTAATCTGACTCAAAAGAGGTAAAAATACCTAACTGAAGGCACTGTTAAAAAAGGAACTGCTAAACTGGAAAGAAGATAACCCAAAGGTTCTTGGAGAATTTGTGTTGGCATAGATCACAATATATTTATGATATGTATTAAAAATGAGGAATGTCCTGGCCAAAATTGAAACATCAGTAGTGGTGTGATAATCACAGCAGACTGGACACAGTTTGGTCTGGAATAAAAGAAATGGCATGAAGTACAGTACCTCAGAGTGCATTATATGGTACTTGTGGACCAAAAATAAGAAACTGTTCTTCTGGTTCAGGTATCAGTTCAAGTGGAACTGACAGAAAATGAATTACCTGGGCAGAGAAATTATTGGTTAAAGCCAACTATGATCCATCAATATTGTCCAGTAGTAAGAAAACAGGAGCCTTACCGTGACGGTATTGCCTGTGTGGATGTGGGGATACTCATTATGGGTGTATGTCATTACATGTGATACTGTTAATGCTTCTGAGTTGCTGTATATAGTACTTGAATCCTTTTCCATTCAAGAAAGATTAGTTTACACTGAGACAAGTGTAAATAATTATTTCAGTGATAAGTAGCATGGGAGAGCCTTACAAGAGGAAACAGGTTGGTTTGTTTATCCAGTCTTGAGAGGGGAAGATGATTGCTCTCAGTAAATTCACCTGGGAAAGAAGGGACCCATAAACACAGGAAGTGTAGAAATATGTAAAAATACAAGATGGTGGTCACAAGGTTGTAAGACTGAAAGCATTTATTAATTCATACAAATTATTAATTAAGAGTTCTGTAATCTTTCCATATGGAATAGTGGGACAGAAATAACTAGATAGATTTGGCCTTTGTTCCTTGATTTAAAAAGTTCTATATGATTATTTACAATACCAAGACCCTAGATTCAGGGACCTGGAAACGTGTTTCCAGTTACACATTGATCCTGATTCTCCCAAGTAAAGTATATGCATCATCTTTGCAGACTCCATTTGTAATGCATATCAATCTGAGATTTTGTTGCAATTACTTCCTAAACTAAGGTTTAAGTGCCTTTATACCCTTGTACCTTGTTCTAACCTTCCAGCATAAAACACCTGTTTAGAAGAGAGCTAGTTGCAATTCATCAGTCCAACATTATCGTCACACATTTTTTCAATTCCCATGCTTTAATTTGTCTTGCTTTCCCTCTAAAATTAGGAATGCCCGTAGAAATGAATATCATAGAATCATGTTATGTATGTTACATTTTCACTACACAAAATCATAGAACTACAGAATGGGTCAGTTTGGGTGGGACTCTACAGCAGGTCATCCGGTTCAACCTTCCTGCTCAGACAGGGTCATCCCAGAGGCACAAGGCACAGGTTTGCTCCCAACATTTCTTGAATATCCCCAGTGAGAGAGACTCCACAACCTCTCTGGTCAATCTGTTCCAGTGCATGGTCACCCACACAGTAAAGCAGTTCTTCCTCATGTTCAGGTGAAAGTTTCTGTGTATTGGTATCTGCACGTTCTTTCTCATCCTATTGCTTGGCACCACCAAATCAATTTGGCACACAAAAAAGTAGTTTGTATGTCCACTTAAAATGGTTTAGGCTTTTGAAAGAAGGGGCAGTTTTACTGCTGATAGGGGTTTTTTTTCAGAATAAGGGATTTTTATGCCAGATTTGATATGCCTGATGCTGATCTGCATCATACACATGCAGGCTTAGTCTCCTAAATTATATTTTTCCTCTTGTGATGGTTTTTTTTTATGGTTTATTTCAGAGGAAGACAAGCTGTAAGTGTAGCTTTCTTTTCCTGATGGTTAAAATTAAGTAGAGAAAAGGAATCATACTTTATTCTGGCAGAATTAGGGAAGTGATTGTCCCTCTGTATTGGCACTGCTGAGGCCACATCTGAAATCCCATGTTTTGGGCCCCTCACCCCTAGAAGGATACTGGAGTGCTGGAGCATGTCCACAGAAGGGTAATGGAGCTGGTGAAGGGTCTGGAGCACAAGTCCTGTAAGGAGCAGCTGAGGAAGTTGGGGTTTTTTAGCCTGGAGAAAAGGAGGCTCAGGGGAGATGTTACTGCTTTCTATAACTGCTGCCTGAAAGAGGTTCAGCCTCTTCTGCTTGGTGACAAGTAACAGAACAAGAGGAAATGGCCTCAAGTTGCCCCAGGGAAGATTTAGACTGGATACTGGGGAAAACTGCATTGAAACGGTGCTCAGTCATTGGACCAGGCTGCCCAGGGAAGTGGTAGAATCACCGTCCCTAAGGTGTTGAAAATGTGTGAGGATGTGACACTTAGTGGTAGACTTGGAAGTGCTGGGTTAATGGTTGGACTGGATGATATTATAGGTCTTTTCCAATCTAAATAATTCTATGATCTCATCGTTCATACCTTGTAATCCTTCAGCTTCCTTACAAACCCACTGTTTTCTTCTCCTTTGCATCAGAATATAATGTTTCCTGTCTGGGTGCCAGTTTGATACTACCACTAGTTTGCATTAACTTTGCATAAATAGCAACAGCTCAATTCAAGGGTCCTGGGATGCTGATAACTCTGTTCCATACAGTGATTTCATTTGTCCTCTACCTGCCATCTGATCTATTCATAGATTTAAGGTAAGGACTTGCATGGTGTACCAATTCACTCCACAAAGTCTCCTCTTGGTATCAGGTAGCTGTTTACTACATTCTAATAAGGATATAAAAAAATTGAAGGGTGAAGTTTTTGTGCCTTTTTCCTGCTTGGCAAGACACTACTCCTGTCTGTGGTATTTAGCATTTTGATCACTGCATCATTAAAGCCAACATGTTGAAATTCGTGCCCATAGTACTCTTAATTTTGAAGACACAGCTCAGGGAGAGGGTATTTTCGCTGTATGCAAAATAGATTTTATTCAATCTTTTCAGCTATTTTCGTAAGTTGCCGGTTTTTAACTGTTGTAAAATGGAGAGTAACACAATTAGCCGTTACTGATCTAACTACTAGTAATTAATTATGCCAACTGGTACTCTTGGGTATTCCAACATACAAAGTAAATAATTCTTACTTACATCCAAGCCCAAGTTTTGGAGTACGTAGCCATATGTCATACCCAGGAATTAGATATTTAACTGTTTATATCCACTTCCATTTCAATGGTGGGGACAGGTTTACCATGTACTACTGTAGTTAGTTCCAAAAAGGAGCCATTAAACACTGATGAAAATTAATCATGTCCCTACATAGCTGGGTTACTGTTGGAAGTCGCTATGCCAGCTCTTGTAGTTCTCCTCCCCCACACTCGCTTTTCTTTTAAATAGCATCTTTGTGAGTTGCATTTGATTCAAAGTTGTAGTTTTCAAGCCATGGTTCTGTTTGTGAGCACTCTGACTTGAGTAAGCATGCAGGACTCTTCATTCTACCTGCTCTAAATTGAATTTCATTATTTGTTATAAGTTTGAAATTTGCCAGAAATATGAGAACATATTGCAGTTTCATCTTCATAGTTATCTCTCCTTTTGAAGAGTGTTGGTAGTAGTATACTTTTAACAGGCCTGTGGCAGCTGTTTCTGGCCAAATACTGCTAGGGAGAACAAATAGAAAAGGAGCCTCATACAAATGAGGTTCCTGCATTTCATTTCACCAAAGACAATACTGACTAAAAGAGTGGAATTACATGCTTGTAAGCACCTTGTAAGCAGTTTGACAGAAATGAGAGAAAATCAAAAACATTGCACACAAATCTTTTTCTAAGCAAAACCATTTTTTAAATAAGCAGTATTTCTTAATGCTTTTTTAACTTGTGCAGTATGCAAGTGTTTTTAATGTGAGCACACATGGGACTACCATGTTGAGCTGATGCAGTAGCAGTGAACTGTCACTCACAGTTCTTTTGCAGTCAGATCTTTTAATTTATTCTGCTCCTTCTTCCTTTCAGCACGTAGCCCGCTAGTTGCTAGGCAACCGTAAGTGATTTTTTTTTTTACTGCGCATGATTTTTATGTGGTAGTTGTTGTGGTTATTATTTTCTAATTACATAAGTGGGCAAAAGGATTAAAATCAGAGTTGCATTAATAATTACTAATTTTCTCCTACTGTATCCACAACACAGCAATTTGAGATTGTTAGAAAAGATCACATTCATTTATAGTATGGATGCACATGTACATAGGGAGTGCAAGATAGTACTTCTTTGTGAGAGTAGGTTCTATAAAAATGATAGAATAAGCTGTTATTGATCTGAGTAGACAAAATCAGGCTGTAGTCTTCTGTCATGCCCTTAATGCTTTTTCTTTCATGGCCTTAAATGATTTTTAGTTATTAATTACATCAAGCAAAAGCTTGAGGGTTTTCTAAGGCATTCTTAGTTTAACAGAATAGTGTGAACAAATCACAGTTGGCTGGTTTTGCACCTGGAAAATAGAATATTGCTGTTTAATAATTTATGAGTTGTATTTTTAATAAAAAATACCATATAAGGGTGGGTGTGTGTATGTAAAAAGAGAAAAAAATACAGCCATGAGATTAAAAGCTATAATCATCAGGACCTGTTTCAGTAGGACAAATAGGCTAAACATATTTTAAAATTTGATCAGAATTAGTTTATTAGTGGCTGTTTCCTTTTTAATTAAGTGATTCTGTACAGTATTAAACTCTGAAGCACAGTTGAGGAAACTCCAGCATCAGTGGTTCAGTAATTTTACTCAAATAGAGATTTCTATTAAGGCTGCTGAAATTAAAACACAGCAGTGATAGTCCTTCTATATAGCTAATCCAGGTTCATACTGTACCAGGGTGCAGGCAGGTAAGTTACAGTGTGCCATGTAATGGTGCAACAGGATACTGCTTTGTTTTGCTTTGCTTTTCCTCAGGATCAGTGCCTTGCCTATATGAGGTGGGCACTGATCACTTAATGAATAGCTGAATTCCCCCTGGGCTTCTTTATAATGCTCCTAAGGAGCCCAAATGTTCTGCAGATGCAGAACTTCTTTCACAGCATTTTGTTCTCATTTTGTAAACGGGGAATAGAAACTTAAATTTTAAGATACCATTTGGGCATCAGAGATCCAATTCCTGGTTTTCATGGTGTTGTATATGTTTAGAAGAAATTCCATTAATCTGAGTTGCAGCTGTTTCCTTCTATGAAGAAAACAAACAAAAAAAAAAAGCAGTCCTCAATTTTCAAAGACATAGAAACATGTTAGGTTAGTCAGTTGTGTAGAATGTACTAATTGCATTGCTTTTCCTTGTATTGCTTCCAGTTTCACTTCGAGAGGGTAGTCTGTGATGCAAACAGGTTCTATCATGCATCATGACATAGACACGCAGGTCAAGAACAAGATTGGTGCCTTTAAATCCATTGTATAAACACTTGGATAAGGACAGTATGAAAGTAAGGAATTTGCAAGTCTGTTCCAAAGGAGATGGCAGGTGCAGTGGCCAGAATTTCACAGTTACTTGCTCTCAGGAGAGAAATAGTAAGACTTGGCTGGGACAGCTACCTGGCCATTTTATGCTTGCTTCTCTTTTAGTAACAGGGTGCTTCCCAAATAAATTAGGTCTGTTGGGTGAAGTTGCCAGTAGCTGCTACCGAAGTGCCAGTGTTCTCTGTGAGTGTCTATCCAAACAGCTGTCTAGAGTAGATAGACTTCATTGTCCTCTCCCGGGACAGGGATGCACCGAATGCCCGCTACCTTGTCTCACCAGCAGCGGCCGCGCCCAGGAACGCGCTCAGGTGTGTGCCACAGCCTTGCTGAGACCAAGGAGGCAGCTTGGCAGCTACTGCTGAGCAGGCAAGGGCTGCTGCTGCTCCTTCTGCTGCTGCTGCTGCAAGTCAGACACAAGTGTACAGGATGAGACAGAGGCTTTTGGTTTCTAGGTCTTCATTGAATGAAAAAATACTTCAGCTGCCAGTTGGTCCCAAGATCTTGGTAGAACAGTGCTGATTAGTAGTCTGCAGTTAGAGTTTTTACATTATTGTCCTCTGTGATGGAAGGAGCAGCATCGTCCCAGGACCAAAATGAGAACAATAAAAAATCATGGATTAGGTGAGCACCAGATAGTTAGGAACTGAGGAAAATCTGTTTATTCCTGCTTGTTCGTTAATCTATCAGGTCCATAAGAAAAATTGTACCTTCTCCAATTCTGATGTTATTTCAGGCATTAAGAAATGCATACTGTATAGTAAGCATTCATTACTTCTGTAAAGGGCAGAGCTGTTGCCAGCTTTGTGCTTTTTATCATCCTTACTCTCCATTGCAGAATTGTTTCAGTTAACCTCTAATTCAGTTTTAGTTTCATGTGTCTGATAAGATACTACATCACTCTGAAGGGTGACTGCAAGAGAAAGCTCAGGTGGAAATCAGTACTTGGTAGCCTTGCCCAGCTCCTGTGGAGTTTGGTGTTCCTGAGATACTGTGTGAAATTTCAGCTGATAAAACAGGGCCTTTCTGGAGTAGCTGTGAGAGAAGGAAGCATGTGAATTGAACTTGTGAATGCTGTGTGCAGCTCTTCACGGGAGAGCTCTTTCTGCTACTCTGTGAGAAAAATTGTGTGCACTTGGGGAAAAAAAATAACAACCAAAACCACAAAAACAACTAAGCCCGTAAGTGTTATCAGCACATTTCCTCTCAAGGTGACTTACAGCCATGTATTATTTGCAAAATGACAGGCAAGAAGATTTTGAAAGGATCCTCAATATGAAAGTGTTAAAATAGCTATTAAAAAAGGATAAACAATGGGAACGTATGGGAATCTTAGAACATTTGGATACCTCTAAGTTATGGGCAATGTTCTGAGAGTATAAAAGTTTCATAGCTAATATATCACTTTATTTCAAATGAATGAAGAAGTACAATTGGCAGTACTGACATAGTTGGAATGATCTTCCCAGAAACCCAACAGTCATCAATAGAAGTTACTAATTTTTTGTTGTTCTAACATCAAGTTAGTCTAATAGCAGTCAGCATATAGTATAATGGAAATCAGTATGGTTTGTTATAATGAGGAATTACAAGACCAACTATATAGTGATCAAGAAGAAGACAAACTTAGAAGTGACAGAAGGGAGACTTGCTAAAAATTAATGAACAAAACCAAGGAAACAATAAGAGTGTACTCAGCAAAAGACTGTGGAATTCAGATGCAAATCCTGATTCTTCTTTCATAAAGCCTCTTATACATACTCATCTCTAATGATGTTAGATGTCAATGTTGTATTAACGGTACATTATAACAACAGTTTCAAATTTAAAATTTTAAGTTAATTATTGGTACCAAATTTAAAAATCAGGATTCAGTTTCTAATTGTTTGAAAGAAAAAACGTGATTTTGTTTTATTATTTTATTTTTTTTCTTATTAGATTGTGCATGTGTGTTTTGTGAGAAAGTTGTAGTAGTTCTTTTCATTATGGCTTTGTTTTTCTCAACAGTTCAGGACGGCAGCTGAGTGAAGTGTTCATTCAGCTTCCATCTAGGAAAGAACTACCCGAGTATTACGAATTGATTAGGAAACCAGTGGACTTCAAAAAGATAAAGGTAAGGAATGGAGGCATTTTGGAAGTGGAGATTCCTCCATTTCTTTTTGTTTTACAGAGAGTTGAGCATTAAGTTGTTTTTAAAATAACAGTATAAATATTTCATGCACCTGTATTGGTGGATTAGATTTTAAACATTGTTACGCACCTTGTTAGTAATTTTGTTTAGTGTATATTGCAGTGTATCACTGTAATTTCAAGGTCAAATCAAACTATAGTAGTGTGGCATGAATGACACTCTCAGAGATGACGTCTCAGTGCCTTTTTTTGCAAAGACCTAATTGTTAATCTGTCAACAGATTTGATAAAAACACACTGTTTGCAAAGTTTTAATAGTTCTAGGGGAATATAGCTATCCCTACATTTAAAATCATAGAACCATAAATATCCTGAGTTGGAGGGGACCGACACATATCATCAAGTCCAACTCCTGGCTCCACACAGGATGCCCCAAGAATCACACCATGTGCCTGAGAGCATTGTCCAAACACTTCTCGAACTCTCTCAGGCTGATGCTGTGACCTCTTCCCTGGGGAGCCTGTTCCAGTGCCCAACCACCCTCTGGGTGAAGAACCTTTTTCTGGTATCCAACCTAAACCTCCCCTTACACGGCTTCAGGCCATTCCCTTGGGTCCCGTCACTGTCACCACAGAAGAGAGATCAGTGCCTGCCCTTCCTCTTCCCCTCATGAGGAAGTTGTACATGCAATGAGGTCTCCCCTCAGTCTCCTTCTCTCCAGGCTAAACAAACCAAATGACTGCAGCTGCTCCTCATACAGCTTCCCCTCTAGACCTTAGCCTCATATCTTGGAAGAGCCAGGTCAGACCCAAACAGTCGATGGGGTCTAGGCGGCATGTTGCACCTTAGGTGATGTCATAATTCTGTATCTTTCACTTGTGCTACAGTTATTTTGTTTCTTTGCTAGAAAGACAAAACTGGAACTTCTTTTACCAAAAGAGCTCCGTTTCTCTTGCTTTTAACCCTTACAGTTCACAAAGAAATGGCTTAATTTTTGCTCTTTTACCTTGATGCATTTTTTGAGTAATATGTTAACAACATGGTTGAAGACTTTCTATGTTTTGAACAGATTCTTATCTTGATGCTTAGGTAAAATTTTTTAAGAGAAAGTTTTTGATGTGTTGACTCAAATATTAATTCAGTGTCCTCTCTGCCGTTCTTTCTGCACCACTGCCCATCAATACTTGTCTTCATGTCCTCAACAAATGCAACAGGAAAGAATTCGCAACCATAAATATCGGAGTCTTGGGGATTTGGAGAAAGATGTCATGTTGCTGTGTCACAATGCTCAGACATTCAACTTGGAGGGATCTCAGGTCTGAATGAGTTAATTTCTGTTAAACATACTGGTTTCCCCTATCTAATGTTTTCAGTGCTTGTTGATTATTATTTTTGTGTATAAACTCTCTGTTTCAGTTCTTACTTTGAGTAGAGAAAAATGTCCCCATTCTTAGAATCCAGAATTTACTGGACACAGCTGTAGTGTGTATTTTCAGAAAAATAGTTTTTAATGCTAATTCTGAGATCAGTTTTTTCTGATCTGTGTATATTTTAAAGCTGCAGTAAGACTTTTTGAATCACTGGTAAAAGGCATTGTGTTTAGAGTGATACATCAGTTTAGGTTTTCCACAGTGGATCACAGAAGGAGCAGATCTAACAGTCCAGCTCTAGGACAGGATGCTGAGGAAATACATCATAGAAAGCTCTTCAGTTCTGCTCATGGAAGATAAAAATTCAGGGTTGTCCCTCAGTAAAGATGTATATGTGAAGCTTTTCATCCTCTGAAGCCTCTGGTTTTTATTTTTTTTTTTAATTATTGAAAGGTTAGTGTCCATTTTAAGAGACAGTAGTAATAAATCCCAGATGAGTCTCAGGGGCTTAGAAGGCAAACTCATCTCAAACAGATGTTTTGCACACATGAATGGGCTCAGAATTCAGAACAGGGTACTGATACAAAAGGAAAGACTATGAAATCTTGATGATAGGTAAGATAAGAAAGGTAAGAGACAGATGAGAAAGTTGGCTCACAATACAGTGAAATACAGTCTTGGATGATTATTTTTATAGATGAGGTGCAAAAAGTGTGATGCAAACACAATATCCAGTTGAAACAGAGACCATGAAGACAGCTTCCATAACACGCAAGGGATAAAAGTAGTTAATAGAAGCCTATGATGTTGCCAATAACAAATGTCTTCTTAAGATTTCTAAACATTAGTGATAACATTTAGCTAAACTGGGGAGTTTATGTTAAAATTTGAGAATTAAAAATTAGTATGGAATTTATTATGAAGAATTGTTGGATTCAGTTCATCATTTAGTGATTATTTTTTCTATCGAGAGACAGAAAATGTTTTCTGAAATGTGTACATGTGATATTTTTATTGTCTTCAGTTACATGAAAACAACTATAAATAAATAAACTGAAAATATTTTTTGAAGTAAATTAATTACGGTAGAATGCTTGGGACAGAATTTTGCTACATGTCCAGATGTAAATTTTCAGTTTATTGCTTATTCATACAGCAGTAAAATGGCTGTAAGTATGTAATTATAACAAGAGGAGGGAAAAAGTGAAGGAAAGTTAATAACAAAAAGTATGACTGAAACTTCAGAAGAAGGTAAGAGTTGGTAGAGGAGATAAAAAGAGACAAAGAAAAGCCAGTAGTGAAATTGGAAAAATAATTAAATTATTCACATCAGAATGACTCAACCTGCTTATGGAAAACTGGTCTCTTGTTAAGCAGAGGTGGTAGAATTGAGAGGAGTAATCCTGACTGGATAGAAGTGTTAGTAGATATTGCTACTCTGTTTGGAAATAACCTAACATGTATCAGTCTTGTAGTATTATTTTCTGTTGCAGTGAACCAACATTAATTACCAGACCTAATATTACTTTTTATAGCATGAAGCCCAAATAATTTGTGTCTAAGATTTTTCTTTATTTTTTTTTCTGTGAAGTTCTCTCACCATTCATTTTGATTTCCCCTGAGTTGCAGGATACTTCTGCAGTAGTCCTCCAGTTTTCCAGGCTTCCTTGCTACCTTGTGTTCTTTGTTATAATTCTGGTCTACCTTTGCTCTGACATCCCAACTGACTTCAGTAAATTAGATTATTTGTGTGTGCACTCAAAATGAAAGGGCTAATTCAGGTAGTTGTTTAAGCACACAGTGACTTCAAGTGTTCTGTTAGTGTGATGCATGCTGCTTTTCCTTGGAGCAAAGCAGTTCAATCTGAGATGGAAGCTTATTCAGGGTTTTCAGGGATAGAATGACTCTGTGTATTAAGGCTTTTGTCCTCGATGAAACCTCAGTGTTTTGAAAAGTTTTTCATGTTGTAATGGTCAAATGACACATTGACATGTACAGCATTAAAAATGCTGTGTCTCTTCAAACAGAAGATTTCTCATGAATGTTGTCATTTGTTGTGAAGTTCTTTTGTTGTTACTTCTCCTTTTTTGAAGAAAGTTCTGCTGTCATTGTTCCTTGATTTTTTGAAACCTGTTGGAATTGGGTTTTCATCAAAATAATAAAATTTCTATTCGCACAACTTTTCATGAAGCAGCCCCATGGGGATTTTTGTGTATCAAAATAGACACGAATGTTATAAGTAATTCCACATAAAGAAGATTAAAATAATTTTTGAAACCCCTTTATTCCATTGGGAAACTCTGTTTGAAAGTCTGGGTCACATTGATGCCCTAAATATGTAATGCCCAGCATTAAAAAAATAAAATGTTGTACAGGTCTTTAATTCTTTTTGTCTTAAAAAAGTGTTTTGTGTGAGAAAAACCAGAAGAGTAGTTGAAAGAAACATTCCTAAGAACAACTGAATATGCTAGGCTTATGTATATGAAAAATAAATAGTTCTGAGGAGGAACTTGGCAGGTTCTATCAATAGCTGACTTGAAAAGAAGTAGCTATAAGAGACATTAGCTCACTAATGTCATAAGACAGAAGAGCAGCCTTTTCAAAACATTAATGATTATTTTTTATAGATAATGAAAAATACAGATATAAAAAATTTTACCATGATTGAGAGCGGTCAAACATCTCGTAACAAAAAACTTAGCGAATGGGGAACAATCCACAATGAGAGGCAGTTTTTCGAAAAAAGCACTTGGTGGTCAAGTGAAAAAAGTAGGTATTGGATATTTAATGTTAAGTATTCTGAACAAACTTTTTCTAATTCGGTTTGTTGAACCCACAAAGTATTAGAGCAATTTTATCATGTTTAGCATACAGACTGCATAATGGCAGCCAAAAATCCTTCCATTATCTTTTTCACAAATATCTTGTGTCCCTTTATACAAGGAAGTGTGTCATTTAGCCAGAGGAGTAGAATAACAGACAGCCAAGGTAGATGATGATGATAAAATCAAATGCAGTCTGTGACTCTGTACTCTTCTGGTAATTATTCTTAATTGTTTAGTGCTGAATTTTCCAGTGCTTGTCTTCTGACATTTTACAAAACAAACTGCACAAAGTCATTTGGTCACATGATGACAAAGAACCAGATACTCGGCAACACAACAGGATTTTTACTGTGTTAATCTAAAGAATGTGTTACAAGGCAAAAGTAGTCACTCCTGAGAGTCCCCTCATGCTTGAGGTTAAAGAGAAAATCTTATGTACCCAAGATACTTTGGATACTACAGAATGTTTAAGAACACGTGTTCACTTTAGAGCAAGCCCTGATTTTTTTTTCAGTCTTTTTAGATCTGAGAGGAAGGAAGGGATGAGCTGCTTGGGATAAATTATTTTCCTTGTAGCTACTTTGGATTTCAGAAAAAAACTAAAGATAATTAAATGAGGCTTAGCCATTTGTCATTATTAACTGTATTGCCAGATGATAACCCATGTTTTAATTAAGGTGTTTACTGCTGAAGTCTGTTCCTTTGGCAGGTTTTCAACACTGTTATGATCTGATGAAAATGCACAATAGTTCCTATGGTAGTAGAAATAATAAAAAAACCCACTAACTAGACATTTTAGATGTAATACATTGTAAGAGTTGTTTCTTTGCAGCTCACTACTGACAAATTTCTTCATTTAGAGCATGAAGAATTAATGTTGGCACTTCTTGTACAATTCATGCAACAAACACTGTTACTTGGTATTTGAAAATGCCATGTACTCTGTAGGTTTGCACTGGAAATTAAAGTCTGTGCTGTGAATTTTTGAACTTGCTTGACTTCATAGTTCTGACAGAGATTTGTACCTGTGCTGTAGATCTATGAGGATTCCATTGTTCTTCAGTCTGTGTTCAAAAGTGCTCGACAGAAGATAGCCAAAGAAGAAGAAAGCGAGGATGAAAGCAATGATGATGAAGAAGAAGAAGAAGAAGAAGAGTCGGAATCAGAATGTGAGTCCCCTGCTAGATACTGAAAATAAGTATATCTGGGGATGGAAGAGGAGGTTTTGCTGTTTCTACATGGAAACTGATTATAAGGTTCTATTTTCCATTGGTAGAAGTAGTTTCTTACTAAGTTTGCTTGGCTGTTAACATTGTTTTAGTCTTTCAGCTGGATGTTCTGGCTTACTTCTACTTAAACTATTTTTAAGCCAGAAGCAAATCTCAGAGGTGCTTTTTGGGCCGCCATAATTGTTTATAAGCCCTTCAGGGGCTGTTCATGCTATTTGTAAATAGAAGTGTCTGGAAAGGCTAGGGACAGTCTTCATCCACGAGTGGTCAACCTTCAGGTATAATGTGATATACAGAGTTTATCATGTGGTTAAGAACCAGGTGATGTTGAAAACACTCTTGAGTGTGACAAGGACTAAGTGGAACTCTTGATTGTTCCAGAACACTCATTAAGTCCCTGCAGACTTGAAAACATGATGAAGTGGAAAAGGAGGGATTCCTTCATTGCACTTTGTGCCATTCAGTACATCTACCCAAACTCCAGCTACCCCTTTTCTCTGGTTAGAAAAGCTGGAGTACTTGTGATGCCTCCTCCAGCCACCTAGAAACAGAGACTAGACAAGGGTAAGGGAATAAAGATAGGTATTTATTTGAAGTGCCTTCAAGGTACACCCTGGGGGAGCCAGAGGCTGCTTCCAAAAATTGGACCCCAAGATGGACGACAGGTCATGAGTTCTTCACACTTTTATAGGTTTGGACCATTTGCATATCAGGGTTAATTCTCCAATTAAAGCCCCAGTTTTAGCGATGTAACGCCCCTCAGCTTGCCCCCCTTAGAATCTTTAGTTTACACATTTTGGGCCTAAAAACAGCCTGGCTGTCCTTGAAGGCAAAGCCCAGAGAAGCTTTGTTATGTCTACCCAGTACGAGAGAGTAGGAATTACAGGCAACAAGGAACTTCAGAGTTACACTCTAAGCAGTACAGGATTTAAAAATATAAAAGTTAAAACCTAAGGCATCACTTGGCCCTGAGCTACCCTTCCAAGCGTGTCATACGTGTGTGCTAAGCATGCAACTTTAGCAGCTCATGTGGAAATGAGTGGATATTCTGGAATCAGAACAACATGTTCTTTAGAAAGGTGTCAACTCAAAATTCACCAGTAACCTCTACATAGCATTTCTGTACTTTAAAATACAAAAAAAAGTCTGTTTATACAAAGGCTAAACATTTTTGTGGGTAAGGAAGAAAATATTTTTAAATGTATATCTTCTCACAGGACTATATACCACCTGTAGACACCATGCATTCTGAGAATGAAAAGGAGATGCACACGGTCAGCTTAAAGTCAGTCTTTATAGTTTAATGTATATTATTGTTAAAACTATCAAAAAGTAGAGAAATAAAAGCAAATACCTCTTGCTTTGTTGTTCCACAGTCCATGTAAAGTCAGAGGGGAATGCCTTTTCAGGCTGCTACCAGAGGTAAATTTCTGTGAACAGAGATGGCATTTAAAGTTGATAAGTGAATGTTACATTAATGTATGCTGTTAAACTTTTTGCAGCAAAATCAGTGAAAGTCAAAATCAAGTTAAATAAGAAGGATGAAAAAAGTCGGGAGAAAGGAAAAGGCAAGAAGAGGCAAAGCAGAGCAAAAGCCAAGCCTGTCGTGAGTGATGATGATAGTGATGAGGATCAAGATGAAAATGTAAGTTTTGTTCAGTGAGACTGTGGAAGTGGTTGCAGTGATTGCGTCTCTGCCCTGTCCTGCTTGCTGTCAGAATTCTCAACTATTCATGCTTAAGCACGTGTTTAACCTGTAGTGATCATCCTGAGAGAATTGGGTGGGGGTAACTGTATCTGAGTGTGCTTGTGAGATTTGGTTCCAGTGCTGGAAGACAAGAAGTCTAAGAAGTTTGGATCTTATTTCTTCAAGCTGGTCCTACATTCATTGAACCTTTAAGTCTCATGGTCTGTTTGCTTTTGTCCACAGATGAAAAATTACAGCTTGATTATTTTTTACCTTTTTTTGGTGGGTGCTTCTACTATTGCAACAAATAAAAATAGTTGTCTTCCCAGTTGTTTTTAAATGTCTGGATACAAAGAAGGAGCTGGTGTTTCCTGACTCTCTGTCTTTCCTCTCTAAAGAAGTCTACAGCAATTAGTTGAAATGTCATGGAGGAGAAATACTAGATAACACAGTACCTTTCTTCAGGCTATCTTGATTTGTCAGTTTAATTGTCATATTTCTTCCTTGTACTTCCTTTTATTTTTCCTTCTTTAACAAATTCCACACAATAGCTGGAAAGAATTTCTGACTTGTCTTGTGTCTCTTACCTCTAGGACCAGTCGGAAGCAAGCGGAAGTGATGATGAGTGATCCATAGGGTTTATTTTCTTGCCAGAACTGACCCCTTCCCCTTCTCTTCTCTTTTCTCCTATTTTACACCCAGTGAATTCTTTTTGTCAAATAGACATTGGGTTGTTTCTGTATTCTCATTCTCTATAAACTAGCTCTAGGGGATAGTGCCAGACAAACATATGATATCATGGTGTAAAAAAGGAAAAAAATGTAACATATTGTGACCAAATGGGCCTCAAAAAACAACAAAGAAACCTTTGGAGGGAAAATGTAGGTTGATAGTATATTTCTATGGGCTGGTTTTGACTTGGTAATGGTTTGATTGTGCCTGGTTTTACCATTTGATAAGGTTTTTTTCAGTGGCGTCAGAAGGACAACAAAAAAAAGTCTTTTGTAGCATTGATAACCAGGAGAAGTCATTAAAAGCCACTGGTTATTTTATTTTTCATCAGGCAGTTTTCAAATTTTTTATTTGTCCCATATTGATTTTTTACACTGTGGTACATATATGCAACTTTGTTTAATGGCTTATAAATGTTCAGTAGCTAGCTTTCATACACCTTGCCCCATATACATTTTTCCACTTCATGCTTGATGATCTTCAGAAAAAGGCTTTTTGAATTGTATCAAATTTATGTCTACTGTGAACTTTGCTTAACTTTTTTTTCCTCTATTAAAAAGTTGGTTTTAAAAATGCTATCGAATATTGCAATCTATATAGTGTAACGTATAGCTTCTTTCATCAGACTGATCTTCTATGTTACCAATGTGGATTATCACCTTTTCCCTGAAGTGTACTTAATCTTTGCTTTCTTTGCACAATGTCTTTGGTTGCAAGTCATAAGCCTGAGGCAAATAAAATTCCAGTAATTTTGAAGAATGTGGTGTTGGTGTTTTCCTAATAAAGAGATAATTTAGTTCAATAAATACAGCCTTGTGTTAAAAGTTCCACGAAAATATTTTTATAGTAGCAATGAGAGGGCAGGAGTGTCTCCAGTAAAGAAGTCCACTGTGGTCCTTCCACAGGTAGGAATTACCTAATTCTGTTTTGGTGAAACTGAGCATTCCATTCAGTGGGAACAGAACTTTAGGACTGTGCAGTCATATGAGTATTTAAACACCAAGGGCCATGTTTGCGCAGGGGATAACTTTGTTAATTACAATGAAATGAAAATGTAAAATTCAAATATCGTAGAAGTATCTTCTCAGATGGAGAGAAGATATGCAACACATGTTAAAGTAAGAAGAATAAAATTGAAGTAGTAGACTGATACCTTGAAGTAAAAGCATCATTCATTAATTAATTCCAATTCAAGTGATAAAGCGATAAAATAAACTTTTTTTTTCTTTCGGGAAGCGTATGTCCATATACCTTAGTGGGTATGAATACAATTAGTTATACAGGCAGTCAGCCCACCCATAAGTCAGTTTATTTAAAATCTTACCTTGAGATATCACAGTGGTAATGAAATAAGATGTGGTAGTGTAAACATTTGAAATACATATCTGCAGTTAACGCTGCTACACTGCAAAATCAAAACTTAGATTTGAACATATATTGTGTAAAAATGTACAAGCCTAGAAGCCTCTTTGTAAACAGAACATTTCTTTGTTTTATGAACTTCTGAGAGTGCGTCTGCAATAAATCTCTTCATGCTGCCTTGCAGTATGTTAACTACTTCAGATTTTTGTAGCTCATTTGAAAAGTGTTTGGTAAGTTTGACTGCTGCCCATTTGTTTATATTAGCCCTGCACTGAGAGAAGTCAGCTTTGCTTAGCTTCAGCAATTTCAAACATCTTATTCCTAGTGTGTGCCCCATCTGAATGGAAGACCTAGTATTTCAGATAGAGGTGTCATTGATCACAGAGGCTCACATTGATGAGACCAGTGTCTGAAGCAGCTTTGCAGAGAACAAAGTCCTGGTGGACACCAAGTTGAACATGAGCCAACAATGCGTTATTTTGGCAAAGAAGGTATCCTGGACTGCATTAGGAGGGTTGGTGCCAGCAGGTCCAGAGAGGTGATCTTTGCCCTCACCTGAGCACTGGTGAGATGTGTCTGGAGTGCTTTGTCCAGTAGTGGACTCCTGCTGAAGAGAAGACATGGACATACTGGAGAAAGTCCATTAAAGGGCCACTGACACAATTAAAGGACTGGAGTATGTGACATACAGAGGGAGTCTGATAAAGCTAGCACTGTTTAGCATGAAGAGTGGGCTCAAAGGCACCTTGTTGATGTGAATTAGTATTGGGAAAGGGAGGGTGCAAAGAAAGCAAAGCCAGGATCTTTTCAGGACAGGACCAGAGGCAATGGGCACACACTGAGACACAGGCAGTCCCTATGAACATCATGAAAGTTTTACTATGAAGGTGACTGAGCCCCAGAACAGATTGCCCAGAGAGCTTGTCAAGTCTCCCTTGGAGAAACTTAAAAGCCACCTGGACATAGCCTTACGTGAGCAGAGGGATTGGACCAGGTGACTTCCAGAGGTGCCTGCCAATAGTCTTTTTGTGATTCTGTGATGCAGGATAGTTCATTTTTCAGTGACAGTTTCATGAGACCATAGAGAAATGTTACTTTTTCACTGCAAAATGAACCAAGTCTACCAACCTGTTACAGATGACAAAAAGCATGCGGCAGTCGGTTCCAGTCACTGCTGGCCTAGACTGGATTTAAACTGCCAACTTGGATATAAAAGGTACAGTATCCCATTACCCATCCCCAGAGTCCCTGATGATTTTGCAGCGACCCAGTTTGATTTATTTTTCAAGAACTCATTATTTGGAGATGAGCATTTAGCTGGAGAATAAAAATTAACTAAGAAGATGCAACATTTCTGAGTAAATTGAAAGTAGCTTTGGGTTCGGTCAATAACTGTAAGTCATATGATGATACCAGTTTGCATGAAAAAATACAATTGAATTCTTAGCTGCAGTTTCTTTTACCAGGTTTAAGTAATTTCAAAATATTTTCCGTTTCCTCTCTAAGTTTCAGAAAACCCCAGAAGACCTGCAATTATTTTTTAACATTAAAATAAAGGAGAATTAGGATGTAAGCCCTGCTTATGCCGCCACTGCAGTTGGTCCTGTTATTTTGCTTAGGATTTGAGTTCATTTCTACCAGAGTAGAATTTTAATTGTTATCTTGCTGTTTCTCTGTATGAATTTATTGTATTTTTCAAGATGAGCTGTTTTCCTGGCTATCTTAGCACATTGCTATATAAAAAAAAAAAGTACTGGGAAAATTGTTGTCATATGTAACTTTCCAAATTGTTTACCAAAAAAAGGAGAAAATACAAATCTGTGTTTAGGATGAAACCATTTTCTGTTTTACAGAATTCCCTTTGTAGTACTAAGTGACAAGCACTTGAATTACTTTTTGGACTGTACCCATAAAAAAGCACAATGCTATAGTCCATATTGAGGGAATTTTGCTCATTTCCTGCCTTAATTTCAGAAATAGTGTAGTAAAAATGGAAACAGTGTAGCTCAGGCTCTGAGGAACACAAACAAAGTGAAGTAAATGGCAAGAGGTTTTCTTGATGCATCCATTTCTCCTGGGAAGTAGGCAGCAGTGTAAGTGGGCCAGATGAAAAACATATAACAGCTTTTATACATTTCAAATGTTATTAATAATATTTCTTTTCCCCTCACATCTTCTGAAAGAAACAAAGAAAATACGAAATCTTTTACTCGTTAATATAAATGGCTTCCTCCTTAAATGTGTCTGGTCCTCAGTGCAAAGTATTTTTCACTCCGTCAGCTCATGAATGAAGCTGGCGACTCGATTGTGGAGGCAGAAAGACACAGCAAAATAGTGCCACAGCCTCTGTGAACACTGAGACAGAGGCACAGCTGATGCAGTCATAAGCCTCAAAGTTGTGTGCAGTTATTGAGCTGTTGGTACATGGCTCAGTCCTGCCAACTACCTAAGCATTAATAGCTCTGTTAATAATACCCAACCTGCTGTCACCTTTTCATGAATGCTTGGATGATCAGGTTTGCCAAACACATAGTCTAGCCTAGAAAACAGGACACAGGGTATTAAAAATAAAAGTAAATTTTTATAAAGGGATTTTTAGGTTCGTCTCTTGCTTTCCCCTGTATTCATCTCCTGAAAAACCTCTGAAATATTTTAAAGTTTCTGCAGTTTTTGAATAGGAACTTCAACTGTAAGCTGAAACATAGGATCACAAAAGAGGCTAGCAAAAGTAGTTTATGTGGTTGTATTGCCCTTAAGGAAGAAGGGGAAGTAGGTTCAGGATGGGCAGAGGTGAGCGATACACAATTTTTACTCCTTTGCAGTTGAACGTATATCATTTGAGGAGTCAACTCGCCTCTAATCCTTCTGTGCTGAACAAGGTATAGAAGGTAGGTGAGAAAAAAGCAGTAAGCAAAGGGTGTGAAACAAGTCACCAGTCAGCATTTACTTAATTCTGTTTTGATGAAACTGAACATTCCATTGAGTGGGAACAGAACTTTAAGACTGTGCAGTCATACGAGTGTTTAAACACCAAGGGCTATGTTTGTGCAGGGGGTAACTTTGTTAATTACAATGAAATTGAAAATGCCATGATGGATTATCCAGAGGCAGCCTGCCTTTTCTCTGTGAGGAAAGTCAGAAAGTATGTTTTATCAAAAAATTACTTGAACATGATGTAAAACAAAAGTTATCTGGAAGCTGGTGCATCACTTTCTTACTTCCCCTTAACGACCAAGAGCTCAAGTGAGAGCAAGTTGGTGCAGACACACCAGTACTTCTTTCTCATGTAGAAGTCACATCTGCTTTCTAGATGCTGGTCCTTGTCTCTCCATTAGCTTGATGAGGATTGTCAGTGTGGCAGTATTTATCATGTTTTTGGCTCTGTGTTCACACAGAGATGGGTGTCCTGAAGAACATGTTGAAGTCTGTGCCTTGATCAGACACTGTCATGTATTCCTCTGTCTTTATTATAAAGAGCTTGTATTTCAGTCTGTGTGGTATTTTTCCTTCTGTGTTATTTTTGTGACCACAGCAGACACAGTAAGAACAAAATTCTTATCCAATTAGATGGTGACAGCTTCTGTTTTCTTCCCCTGTATGCCAAGTTGCTGTCAAAAAGGCTGAATCACAACAAATAGCTGCAATATGAAGGACCAGAAAGCTTGTATTGGAGATTTATACCCAAGACAAGGACCATTTTCATGACAACTTCCAATTTAGGTTACTGCTTGCTGGATTTGTTCTTGGTGTTCAGTGTCACGTTTCATGCACAATCCATTGTTGTGGTGACATGCACTGATGCTTCATTACATTTATCACTTTTGGTGACATCAAGGGTTTCAGCCAGGTATTGCATCATCTGCCACCTGCAAATACAAACTTTACATCGGCTATTCTCACACCAAGAGATGGAGATAAAATTCCAAGAGAGTACCATAATACTAAGATGTGAATTCATTGCAAATGAATTGCTACTTATATGTCAAATGTAACTTTCTTTCTCTGAAACAGACATGGCTTCTGGTAGGGGTGAATGTGTATTCACTTGTGTTATTTATATTATGGTTTATACTCCATTTTACAGTACTAGTATCTGTTATATGTGTTCTCCCCTTGGGCTTCCAGCATAGCTTCTCTTCTGTCCATCACCTTCCACTGGAATAAATTTTGTATGTACTTGGATGCCTTGCAGACTTAGAGAAGTTAGTGAATAATTGTGCAGCATTACTTTCCATCTCCTTTGTCATTCTAACATGAAATGGGAAAGAGAAGAAGGAGGAAAAGGCATTGCCAATGATTCACTTAGAGCTTCTCTTTTTCTGAGCCCAGGACACCTTGTTTCTATTTATGCTGTTGTCTGCTGGCATAACCCTAGGGACATGTCAGTGCTCCTGCACTTTCAGATGTTTCTTTAAGCCATTCTTGTGGTCAAGGAAGAAAGCAGTGAAGCTGAGCATGTCTGACATTCTGCAGATGCACAAAAGGCGGTAAGTGTTCCATGTCAGTGCACCTAAGCACTTAGAAGAAGTAAATAGGTATTTAAAACTTCACAAATAATTTCAGCTGCATAAGGGGCAGTCTTATCAAAACCAAGAACATTTTACTTCTGCTTTAGAAAACCTTACTAGACCAATTTCCACTGCTGCATCACTTCACTGAATGCTGTTTCTTCATGCCATCTTCTACTGTTTTTTTGTGATAGTAAAGATTTAAGTCATGGTCATCTCAAGTCATCACAGGAAAATCATTCATCCTGGAGGTTGGCCAATGTGGTGCCCATCTTCAAGAAGGGTCAAAGAAAGATTGGGGGAGCTACAGGCCTGTCAGCCTGACCTCAGTGCTGTGGAGGGTTATGGAGCAGATTGTATTGAGTGCTCTCACACAGCCTGTACAGGACAATGAGGGGATCAGGCCCCATCAGCGGAGGTTTGTGAAAGGCAGGTCCTGCTTGACCAACCTGATCTCCTTCTATGACAGGGTGACCCACCTAGTGGATAAGTGAAAGGCTGTGGATGTTGTCTACCTGAACTTCAAAGACTTTGATCGTGACTCCCACAATGTTTTCCAGGAAAAGCTGTCCGCCCATGGCTTGGACAGGTGTACTCTGTGCTGGTAAAAACCTGGCTGTATAGCCAGGCCCAGAGAGTGGTGGTGGATGGAGTTACATCCAGCTGGTGGCCGGTCACCAGTGGTGTTCCCCAGGGCTCAGTACTGGAGCCAGTTCTGCTTAATGTCTTCATCAGTGACCTGTACAAGGGAATTGAGTGCCCCCTCAGTCAGTTTGCAGATGACACCAGGTTGGGTGAGAGTGTTGATCTCCTGGAGAGTAGGAAGGCTCTGCAGAGGGATCTGGACAGGCTGGATCATGGACCGAGGCCAGTGGTGTGAGGTTCAACAAGGCCCAGTGCTGGGTCCTGTCCTTGGGTCACAACAACCCCAGGCAGTGCCACAGGCTGGGGCAGAGTGGCTGCAAAGCTGCCCACAGGAAAAGGACCTGGGGGGGCTGGTGACAGCAGCTGAACATGAGCCAGGGTGTGCCCAGGTGGCCAAGAAGGAGCCAGATGTGGCACTTGGTGCTATAGTCTAGTTGATAAGGTGGTGTTTGGTCAAGGTTGGACTTAATGATCTTAGAAGTCTTTTCCAACCTTAATGATTCTATGATTCTGGTAATTTTTTCACTGCTTCCAGGGAATCTGGAGGATGCATAGGTGCTGTGTAGCAGGGTGCATATCAGAATCAAACTACATTGTGGTAGTGATTTCTCTGAGATGGATAGGTTAAACAAAAAAACAAACGAAAGAAAAATAAAGAAAAGAAGGCTTGTCCTAAATGTGGTGAGTTGTTTATTTCTTCTTATGGGCAAACAAATTGAAAATGCTATTATTATCTCTTTCCAGAAAAAAAAAAAAAAAAGGCTATTACTTTCTCTTTTTCACTTCAAAGCATCCTCCCTGTTCCCAGAACATAAATGCCAGGTTCAGCTGACTTGAGACGCAGCCACCAAGCTGTAGGTTAAGGGGAGAAGCTTGAATTTATTCTTCACAACCACTCAAGTGATGGATTTTTTCTTTCTGCCATGCAGTGATTCTGTTGTTCTGACTACCTCTGTGGCTGATGCTCTATGCCTTTCTATCTGTGCCACGTTGAAAGTTTACACCTAAGAGACATTGCTGGAAAGATAAACATGAAACTTCAGTGCACTTTTTTTAACCTTAGTAATACAGAGAGCTACAGAAAATACCCTTCTGTGAAGGCTGCGTTCACCAACAGTGTAAACATTTTCAGGAAGGTCACACATGTATTATCTTTTTGCTCACGGAAGGGCTGGAATGTATGGAGCTCAGAGTTGTCAATGCCACAGTTGTGGGCTTCTGGGTAAGGATAAGGGGCAAACAAACAATGCAGATGTCATCATGGGAGTCTGCTATAGACCACCCAGCCAGGATGCTGCTGAATTAGTCTTTGAGAAAATAAGAGACACCTCTAAATCGACTGCCCTTGTTCTTATGGGGAATTTCAGCTTGCCAGGTGTTAACTGGCAGCACCACAGAACTGGCACAAACGTGTCCAGAAGATTCATAGAACACCTGGATGACCTCTTCACGATACAGGTACTGAGAGAGTTGGCTAGGAAAGATGCTTTCCTTGATTTTTTGCTTGCCGACAGAGGGGTTTGTGAGCAAAGTACTGGTTGGTGCCATCTTCACCATAGCAACTGCAAAGCAATTAAGCTTAAATTCTCTGTCGACAGGAGGAAAGTGCCAGCAAAACCCCAGCTCTGGACATGAGGAGAGCAGACTTCAGGCTGCTCAAGGAATTACTGAGTAAGGTACCCTTGGAAAAATGCTTTTGCAGGTGCTGGGGTCCATCACTGCTGGTCCTGTCTTAAGCACCATCTTCTAAGGGCATAGGAGGAGGCAATTCCCAAATGTCAAGTCGAGCAGGTGAGGCAGAAGATGGCTTGGCTGAGCAGGAATCTTCTTTGGGAGGTAGAGGCAAAAAAGGAAGGCATAGGCTCAGCGGAAGCAAGGTCGGGTGACATGGGAGGAATGCAGAGATCCTGCTCACCACTGCAGGGAGAAAATTTGTCAGGCTGAAGATCAACTGGAGTTGAAGCCGGCCACAATTGAGGGGGATGATAAAAAGAAGGCTTTTAAATGCATTAATAGCAAAAGACAGTGGAGAAATAGTATTGTCCCGTTACAGGATGAGGATGGTCACCTCACAAACAGGGACATGGAGAAGGCAGAGACGTTTAATGCTTTTTTTGCCTCTGTCCTCAAAGACACTGATGGATTAGGGGGGTCCCAGTGCCCTGAGCTGGAGGACCATGGCTGTGAGAATGATCAACTCCCAGTTGATCCTGAACTTGTATGGAATCTGCTGCTCCTGCTGGATCCCTGTAATTCTATAGGGACCAATGGAATTCATCTGAGAATACTCCAAGAGCTGACTGACGTCATTGTGAGGTCTCTCTCCATTTTTGAACAGTCTTGGAAATCTGGAAAGGTCCCAATTGACTGGAAGCTGGCTAATATTCCCATTTTCCAGAAGAGCAGGAAGGATGAGCCTGGAAACTACAGGCCTGGCAGTCTCACTTCAGTGACTGGCAAAATTATGGAGAAGATTATTCTGGGAGGTATTGAAAAACACCTGAAGGACAATGCAGTCATCAGTCACAGCCAACACAGGTTCTTGACAGAAAAGTCCTGCCTGCCAAAATTAACTTACTTTTTTGACAGGCTAACCCATCTACTTGGATCAGGGGAAGCCAGTTGATGCAATCCTTTTGGATTTCAGTAAAGGTTTCAATACTGTCTCTCACAGGATCCTTCTGGACAAAATGTCCAGCACACAGCTGGGTAAACACATCCCATGATGGGTGAGCAACTGGCTGAGGGGCTGAGCACAAAGGGTTATAGTGAATGGGGTGACATCAGGCTGGTGACCT
>VZRV01009988.1:126924-162522 GCA_013398115.1 Falcunculus frontatus
ACAGCATCACCAGCCGGGCAAGGGAGGGGATTGTCCCACTCTGCTCTGCTCTGCACTGGGGCGGCCTCACCTCGAGTGCTGGGGGCAGTTCTGGGTGCCATAGGATAAGAGAGATATAAAGCTGTTGGAGAGTGTCCAAAGGAGGGCCAAGAGGATGGTGAAGGGCCTAAATGGGAAGTCCCAAGGAGCAGCTGAGGTAATTTGGCTTGTTCAGCCTGGACGAGACTGAGGACAGACCTCATTGCAGTTACAACTTCCTTGTGAGGGGAAGAGGATGGTGCCAGCACTGATCTCTTCTCTCTGGTGCCCAGTGACAGGACCCAAGGGAATGGCCTGAAGTTGTGTCAGGGGAGGCTTAGGTTGGATTTCAGGAAAAGATTCTTCACCCAGAGAGACGCCGAGCACTGGAAGAGGCTCCTCAGGGAAGTGATCACGGCACCAGCCTGACAGAGTTCAAGAAGCTTTGAAAAATGCTCTCTGGCACATGGTATGACTCTTGGGTCAGGAGCTGGACTTGATGATCCTTGGGGTCTCTTT
Organism: Falcunculus frontatus; assembly: GCA_013398115.1. Taxonomy (NCBI): domain Eukaryota; kingdom Metazoa; phylum Chordata; class Aves; order Passeriformes; genus Falcunculus; species Falcunculus frontatus. Next base: position 127,462 of record VZRV01009988.1, read on the forward strand.
TAACTCAGAATATTCTGTGATTCTGGGATACAGTCCATGGAGTAAAAACTAATTCAAAGCAGGTCTTCTAGGTGAACACGCTTCCCTGAATGAGGCACAGGGATTAATAAAGGGGGCACCCTTTGGGTAAGCCCAGCTGTGTGAGTGAGCAGCTCATCCCCTTTCAGGGCTCAGTTGTGCACATCCATCTTACCTCCACCTGTGGCATCCCTGCTGAATTCATCAAGTAGCCTTACTGCCTGTTCTGCCTGTGTCACCATTCCTCTGATGCCAGTCCTGCCTGTTTCCTCCAGACTAGTTTTTTAATAGCCTAATGTCTGTCTGATGAAGAGATTTCTGGACCCTGGGAGCAGTCGTTACCTCACTGGTAACAGACAGTCACAACTGGCTGCCTCACTGCTTTCCAAGAGTTCCAGGAGAAGTCTGTGTCACGCTTTCCCTTTCTATTGCTTGCTGCAGTAGATCCTTTAATATAACTCTATGTGATCAATCAGAGTTACATCAGGTGAATCACAGACATTAATCCTACAAAATAACAAAGGCACCATCTACACTGTGTAATGGTGTCTCTCATCTCTAGCCACCTCATCTCTCTGAAGTCCATCAGGTGTTCAACTTGGGGTCATTCAGCCTTTGGAGTCACTGAGCAAAAAGCAATCTCTAGTTACTTTTAAACTAAATGAGCTTGCATAGTAAAATATTTTTAACTCATCCCAGAATTGTTTCTGTCCAGACACAGGATGAACAAATACTGTGCCAGACAGCGACAGCTTCATGAAAAGATAACTTTAAACTGAGAAAAGTACCTACCATACACAATTCACAGTTATCTTTTCAAAAACAAGAGATTATTCATATGAGATAACTTTGCACTTTGCTGCTCAAAAAGAGAGCAAACAGTCCTCTGAGAACTTGCCAAGAGAGTGTCTCCAGCACATCATGCATCCTAACCTCCTGTCATCCCTCTCAACCATCAGCCCCTACCTCAGTCTTATGGTATACTTTGGTATAAAGCACTGGGATCCATCACATGAGAGGCCTGTTTGAGTCTAACAAGGTCTAACAGTATGCCATGTGATGTGACTACAGCATTCAGTCTTGAAAAATGCTGCAAAGATAAACATGAAATTTCAGTACATTTTTTTAAACCTTAGTATTACAGAGAGGTACAGAAATAGTCTTCTGTGAAAAGTGTAAACATTTCCACAAAGGTCACACATACATTATCTTTTTGGTTGTTCACTGGTGGGGCTATTTTTCCTTCTAGTTTTGCCTGAAAATACACTCTGTCTCACATAAATGTACCAATTGCCTTCTGACAGCTTGAACACCCAGTAGTCAGTGCCAAGGTTTGCACTGGACTCAGTTGTATCACAGAATCACAGGGTATTCTGAGTTGGAAGGGACCCACAAGGATCATCAGTCCAACTCCAAAGTGAATGGCCTGTACAGGGCTCGAACCTGTGACCTTGGCATTATCAGCACCATGCTCAATCAACTGGCAGCAGCCCATCACCTGTGTCCTAAATTATCCCTCTTTGCAGAGGATTGAATTTTGCCTTTGAGATGTTAGATAGCAAGGACAAATTGACTTTCCTAAGGGCAAATCTGGGGAGACTTCTAAAGGAAAATGAAACTCAGTAAGTGAGGAATGAGTAGGAAGTTTCAAAAACACCTATTTTCACAACCGAGAAAGTAATTTTTGAGATCTGTGCTGAAGCATCTCTTGCTCTGTGACACATAAGTTCATTTCAGCCTGATGACGGGCCTTACAGGCACACTTTTGGAGGGCTATGAGGAGCCATGCTAGTCTGTGAAGCCTCTGAAAGCCACCTCTGGCCACATGGTCTTTCCATTCCAGCAAGGAGCTTCTTCATCACTGCAGACAGCAGAGGGAAATCTGCTTTCTCAAGCAAGTGGTCTCAACCAGGTCAAGCAGCGTTTGCCAGGGGCACTTCAGCCTGGGAGACAGGCAGGTAGAATTAATACTACATTAAAATCCCTGGTCCTATTTATGTAAGTATTAATGCTTGCACAGATTATTGCAAATTGAAAACAGAATGTTTGTTGTGGGAGGTACACAGCTGAATTTTCATCTTTTGCTTGTAAATGATTGGGTACCCATGAAAATATTTCCAAATCTGAATGGAAGAAACCACTGTTACAGGCTATGGGAATATATCACTCTTTAGGGCCTTCAATCATGGATCTTTTTAGATGTCTAGTGCATCTCACTCACTGTCAGGTTTGCACTGAGGTACAGAAATTGAATAGGAATTTGAGTTATGCTGTCAATAACTAATGTAAACAGCAAGCAGATGACAAATAGTAGTAATTCTTGTCTGAATAAATCCAGGCTTAACTTCCATTCCCTCCAGCTTGAACTGAAGCTACCATTAAGCTACCAGGTTGCAGATCTTACTATTGTTACTTTGAACCTTGTAGTAACCTGTTTTCATTTTTACCAAACAATACTTTCTTCTAATTCACATCTATATGACTGCTTCTACTTTCATATGAATATTGTGTGTGTGGTCCTTCCCTTTTGCCTTTCTCCTGTGTCATTTGTGGACTCATACAACAGCTTTGGAAGGCAACCGTCTGTGGCAAGGGTTAAAGTTTGGTTCGGGCTTGGGACATACGCTGTCCCAAAATGAGTGCTGTGCTCTTGCCAGCTCACATGCTACAGCAGAGTTTCACTGGATCCCAAAACTCCTGTCCAAAGTACCCCAAGGTTTGAAAATTAATATTTCAAAGATATAAGAGAAATGGGAAAAATAATAGTCAATTTAAAAAGAAAAAACACTAGAAAAAACACTTTCTTAGAATATTTACTGAAAGGTATTAAAAATCCATTTTGCTACAATTGGAAATTGGAATATTTACATGCATATATAAACCCTGTTAGAGAATCATCCTGTTCCACCCTGGATACCAGATTTACATCCTTTCCTTCCCTCTGTTTATATTTTTTGCTAAATGCTATACAATTTAATTTCCCTTCTCAGGTTCCTATGAACTTTTACAGAGTTCATTTTTGACTAATTCCTCTCATTGACCTCCTTTCCTCACAAATTATCAGAAGGCAGTTGTAGCATGATGCTGGTTTGATAAGTCAGGCTTTCCTAAGTGGCCAGAAATCCTTTGCTGCTACAACTCCAGATATTCTGACACAACCCCAAATAAAAAATAAAAGAAAACAATGAAAAGAGATAATTGCAGCAGAACTGCCAGAAACATTAATACAGTGAACATCAGCACATGCAAACTATGACACAGATGGAATCATTAGATGCTAGAAAAGATAATTACTTTTTGCTTTAGAAGAACTTAATTGAAAGTTTTGAAAAGGAATTTAGAAGCCTTCTTGCTCACTTGTTCACTTCAATGTTTTGCTTATGTTTCACTGCTTTCAATAGAATAGAATTAGAATAGAATAGAATAGAATAGAATAGAATAGAATAGAATAGAATAGAATAGAATAGAATAGAATAGAATAGAATAGAATAGAATAGAATAGAATAGAATAGAATAGAATAGAATAGAATAGAATAGAATAGAATAGAATAGAATATTTCAGCTGTAAGAGACCTACAACACTCATCTTGCCCAACTGTCTAAGACATCTATCTATCGGTCTTAGATATTCGGGGCTGATCAAAAGTTGAAGCATATTGTTAAGGACATCATCCAAATGCTCCTTAAACAATGACAGGGTAAATGCATTATCCCCACCTTCTAGGAAGCCCATTCCAGGGTATTCTTCTGGTAAAAAAATGCATCTCTTCTCTTAGCTTTAAAAGACCAAGGAAGAGGAGACTTCCCAAGAATCCTTGTACAGCACTGGTATATCTCAAGCCTGATGGGAATGTCTGAATTATATCAGAATGCAAACATTACCAAAGAATATTGATTTAAGCAACAAACAAACAAACAAACAATGCCTTTAGGCATGTACGTACTTAGCTTTTTGGGGGTATTAATGGGAGAAATATGCTTTGCAATAGTATTTCCTGAGGCAATCCATCAGCTTCTTGGTTTTATGACTGAGTCTAAGCACATACATAGTAATGGAGTACATTTATCCCATTTCAGGGCATTAGAAACATAGTCCAGATTTCAGTATGCTACAACAACATTAAGAAAATATTTACAAACTTAAAAGGAGGTTGTGTAAAACAAGGACTACTGCACAAGGATGGCATTTGATTAACAGCCATGAATTTCAGGCTCTTTGACGTTTTTTCTCCTTGTAAATTAATGCAACTGGAACATATTACAGGCAAACATTAAGTCATAATTTGAAGTCTCAGAGACAGTCGATGTTCCTGGAGCAAAGGGACAGACCTTGAAAGAAGGGAAAATTAAGATCAGGTGAAAGGCCAGGGAAGCTGAGAGCTGCAGGTGACAGCAGGGCAGGCTCATGACGGAACTTGGTCATGGGCTGGGGACACGGCCAAGGTCATGCTCAGACACTGGCCCACAGGCTGTGGAACGAGCAGTGGGTCCCATGGCCAGGCACAGTTCCCTGGTGGCACAGCTTAGGCAAAGATGAAAAACAAGAGCCCAGCTTAAAAGCAGCTTCCAGGGCAGGTAGAGATGACCTCTCTTGCTGAGGCTTCAACAGCTCAGGGTCTGGTTTACTAAACCTTCAGGTTTTGGATTTTTTTGTTTCGGTTTTGTTTTTCCTTTGAAAATAGAAACAAAGTAATTGATCATATTCTTCCATCTTGTCCAGCAGACCTGAGAAGATGCCAGCAGGGGTTCTCTGTGTGAAGAACAAACCATCAACCCCTGATGGATGCCCTCTTTCTCCACACTGCTCTGGCGCAGGGTGGGGTGGTCTGAGGGTGCATGCAGCTCTTGAACTCCTGGCTGCTGTGAGACGATGAGGGGAGCACCAGTTTCCCAGAGCTCAGAGGGAACCCTAACTGCAGTCAAATGTTCATTATTTGGTTCTAGCACCAGGTAGCAGAAGGGAGAAATCAACTCCAAGGTTGCCTTTTCTGTTTACACCTTCTGTGCTTTGTAACTAACAAAATATTTTGCAGATACAGAACCTTTCATAATGTCTACACTTGCACCCTCTCACACACAGTGCCAGCCTGGACTTCTTAGGATGTTTACAATTAGAAGCCTAATGTGAAGCAAGACAACAGAGTTTAATAAACTAATCTGTGCCACTGAATTTGGGGACAAGAATTCTGTACCACTGAATTTCTGAAGAGCTCTATCCTGCAAAATCAAGCACAGACCAGTAAATGTGAATAATTTATACAGATGAAGCAATGAAGTGAGACATGATCTTGAATGCTCTGGACAACTCCCCACTATCAACAACCCACTATTTTGAAGTGTGTTACCACACAAGTACCAGGTCCTTAACAGCTAACCAAGAATGGCCTTTTTGAAACAAACACTCCTGTGTTGTTTCAAAGACAGCTGAGTGTATCAACAGGCTGATTACTTCAATCCAAAATTTTACATCTCTGTAGGCAGATGGACTGCACAGATGAAAATTGCTGTTCAAGAGGTAGGAAGAGAGCTGAGTTTTCTTTAAACATCAGGTTTTAGAGCCTGCTTCCTTATTTTCATGAATATAGTGTCTGTTTCCAGGGAAATGAATCTTTAGTAGAGAGCAAAAGCCAAAAGTATCAACATTCTAATCAGCAGGGAAGTGCAGAAGTCCCCAAGGTGAATGTATGGACAGAAACCAAATTTAGGGGCTCTTAATTGCAAATTTTACAGCTTGCATTAGTCCTGGGCTGTTCCTGGTTACTTTCTCTCCTCTCTCTGTTGCTTGTCCTTGAGTTTGGAAGGAAAACGTTTTCTCATTATGGTCGTCTTTTTCACCGACAAGGCAGCAACAGCTGTCATTATGCAAAATCCAGCCTTTGAAATATACTTGATTCTTAACTCAGTCAGTAACTTCAGATGACCTTGACTTCTCATTGATGTAGACTTCTTCCTTTTAACTTGTAGCTTCCAGAATGTAAACTTTGACTTTATTTCCAAGAAACTCAAAGCCACTTCACTGTATCAACTCAAAGCCAACTTACTGTATCAACACAAGAATTAGAAAAACATTTCTTTCCTTACTTGCAGGTAAAAAGCTGAAATATTCCTTCTATGACAGAATTCCAGCGGGTGGTTGACCAAGGAATAGCACAGCAAAGCTGACGGTTGTAACCTACAGAGTTTTTAAATCTTTTAATGATACAGAAATCTGAAATCTCAGACAAGAAAGGGAAAGACAACTTCTTTCTGCTTCTTCTGGTTTTTTCTGCTCACATTCTCTACAGAGTGTAAGACAATAAAATCCCTGCAGACATCTCTGCCCAGAACCAGCAGCCTGCATGTGGATATGGGTCACCACCAGCCCTGGAGTCTCACCCCATGTAACTTAGTACAGTCTGTTGAATCCTGTGATGGGATCCCGCTGTGTTCAGCAGGATCTTCATTTTGCCTGTGTCTTAATTAGCTGGCATAATAAAGTTAGCTGACATTCAGATCTTGGAAGAGCCTGCTCAGGCTGAAAGAAGTTCCTTCCTGTCCAACTGACCCGGAGTCTGGAAAGAAGATCAGCTGTTTTCTTTCCTGGCTACACCGAGTCACTGAAATAAACTGCTTTGTTTGTGGCAGTGTTTTTGTCCCTTAGTGCCAACTAAAGCCTTTCCAGGAGGTCTTTAAGTTTTCTCCTGTATGAAGTTGGCTTTCTTGAATATTTATGCTTAGAGCTTTAAATATAGACTAATTAAGAAAATAAATTAGGTTCATAAAAACTTGTCCTATTAGGAGCCATCATAGTCCTGAAGTTTCACTATGCATTTCTGCCCAAGTTTGGTCAGAGGGCTTGGTTTTCTATTTTTGTGTGAGTTCAGCTGAATTGTTTAATCAGGCATTATATGTAGGTGTCTATCTCTCTCTCCTTTTGTTCCCCTTATGCTTTCTTGCAGCCTAGTGTTTCTCCTGCTCTGTCCTCTTCTCACAGTCTCCCATGAAGTGGCTTTGGGAATTAACTCATTTAGTTTGGCATCTTTGGTCAGCATGGCAGCACGGGGCCAAGCAGGCTTAGTGCTAAGTCTGTGGAGCATACTCTGAACATCACCACCAGACTGTGACTCATTGAAAGGCACCGTTGTGTGCAGGCCCCTTGTTGGTCTTGCACGAGGAAATTATACCTCAGACAGCCTTGCTTTTGCCATATCCCCATGTTTAGGCATTTTCCTTCTTAGCACAGGTCTTAAAATTTTCTTTTTTTTTTTTTTTCTGTACAGTGGAACAGGCAGTGTCTGAAAGAGTGAGGTTTTAGCAGTTAAAGAATTAAATGGCAGGAATATCCAGTTCATACTTCCTTCCTGGCACTTCACCCAGCTTTACTGTCCCTATTCAATTCAGTTTAATAAAGAATTGCATTCCCACTAGAGTTGCATATGATGGTTCAGTAACTTAGAGCATTCTGTTGAGCTTCTAATTTCTGTGTCCAATAAGGCTTTCTCCAAGGAAGCTGCAGCTGTTTTCTCATGATGAAGGCATGCAAGCTAGAGGAAGGATAACTGTTAAAGGAATTTCATCCTTAAGTAGTATTTTTGGTCAGTGGGAAAAAGTGAAACTAAGATTTAGCCCCCATGTCAGAGTGTCCAACTGATGTCATGCTCTGTATGCAGAGGTGCCTCTGTCCTGGAGTCTAGTCCATATGCCCTATGGATGCCTTAATTTTTCTAACTGCTCTGTATCTGTAATCTATTTTTGTATGAAATCTATTGCTCTTTCTAGTTTGCAGTCAACCAGATTTAATAAAAACGCTGAGTTTCTTGTGGAATGTGGTCTCAGGAGAACCCTACACTGTCTCTATGGCAAAGTTAAACCAAATAAATCCTGGAGTTGTTTGCAACACAGATGACAAAGAGGTTCAGAAATGTAGCTGTTGTGAGCATTACAAGACTGGGATGAAAAGATGGAGAGATTTCTAGACTTTCCTTAGAAATTTTTAAGAAAAATGGATGACTGAGCGTCATTCTGCAGCCAATGAAGAGCTTGGATGGTGATAAATGCAACAGAGGGAGCCAAGAGGGAGCACTGGTTTGTGTAGAAGTACACAAGATGGTCCAAGAGCCTTTTCAAGAACAGCATAACTATGTCACTACAACAGCAGGTCAGAGCCTGACATGAGCCTGTCTGTGAAGTAACAGACTATTCTCTCCAAAAGGAAGTGTTTTATCTACTGTGCTTTTGCAGCAATAAACTCGATTTTCAAGACATTTCCAATGCAAGAATAAACAACACTGATCTTCCCTACACTGATCAACAAGACATGGAGCAGAGGTGCTTGGCTGGCCCTGATACTTACAAACCAGGAGGAATTGGTCAGGGATCTGAAGATCAGAGACAAGCCTAATTGCAGGAACCATGAGATGGTGGAGATCAGGACCCTTAGATGATGGAATAAGGCAAACAGCAAGACCACCTTGGACTTCTTGAGAGCAAAATTCTTCCAGAGATCTGGCTGGAAGAATTCCATGGGATATGGCCCTGGAGAGAGGAGGAGTCCAGGACAGCTAGTGGATGTTTAAGAGTAATCTCCTCCAAGCTCCAAAACGGTCCATGCCAGCAAGCAGAAACCAACCAAAGAGGGCAGAGGATGAGCAAGGAGCTCCCAAGTAGACACAGACATAAAAAGGAAGTGTACTGGAGGTGGAAGCAGGTACAGGTGTCGGGAGGACTGCAGAGATGATGTCTAGTCGTAGAAATTATTGGGAAAGCCAAAGCCCATCTGGAAGTGAATATGGCAACACATGTGAACACCAATATGGAAGGTTTCCACAAGGAGAACAGCAGCAAAAGGAAGACCAGAGAAAATGTGGCCCCACTGCTCAAGTGGGCACAGAGCCCTGTGACAAAGGCCACAGAAGTACTCAATGTCTTCTTCACCTCCCTGTTTACTGGTATAGTTTGATCTCAGTAATCTCAGGGACCAGTGGGAAAGTCCAGGGCAAAGTACATTTACTCCCAGTGGAGGACGATCAGGTTAGGGAATATATATAAATAAACTGTACCCACAGACATCCATGGCCCTGATGAAATGGACCCACAAGTGCTGGGGGTGCTGGCCTATGTCATTACAGGCTGCTTGCAATCAAAAAGATGTGGAGGAGAGAGCTGTGAGGACTGGGAGGAAGCAAGGGTCTCTCCTGTCTCCAAGAAGGGGAAGAGGAATCTGAGGAACTAGACCCTGTGGAGTCTCACCTGAATCTGTGGGAAGGTGGTGGAGCAGCTAATCCTGGAAATCATTTCAGGGACAAGAAGGTGTCTGCAAGTAGTTGGCATGTACTTATGAAGGCAAAAAGCTGCCCAGCCAACCTAATGGCCTCCCACAACAAGGTGACTGGTTTGGTGTAGCCAGTACTATGTACCATAGCAAAGAAAGACTGGGAAATAGTTACTCAGAAGAATGGCCAGAGAAAAACTAGGTTCCTGCTGTATGTTATAGATTCAAGAAATGTTTACTTAGCATAAATTTGGATGCCTGCTGGATAATTTTTATATTAGCGCTGACAGCTGCTTGCTGTAGCAGATGAAAGTACGGTGCTGCTGCCCTCTTTGTGTTTCTTTCTTATTCTGGTACTGAGTCTCCATTAGCATTTCTGGAGGAGTAAATACGTTGATTGGGAAAAAATGACTTTCTTTTAAATATTTGACATGGGTGTGTTATCAAGACATCAAGAGGAAAATGCAAAGATAAAGGAGATGCCGATTGTCACTGTCTGCATCTTCAGACACCCACCACTACAAAAAATCTGCTTTATTTTTAGGAAGAGCCATAATAGAGCTGACTGCCACCAAGAGACATCTCTTTTATGAGTGGACTGTGTTCAGCAACTAAGGTGAATTTTGCTGTAAGAGTTGAGGAAATGTTCCTCACCTTTGACCACCTCCTTTTCTGCTTTGCTCACTGTCCCTGCCAAACAAAGACAAAAACATGAATAAAAACAGCTAAACAAGCCACAAATGTCCAGAGTGGGACCTGTCCTGCTTCTGTCTCTATTTCTAACAGAAACTAGTATTAGATATATTAGAAGAATATACAAGAAAGGCTGTCACTAACAACTCGGCACAAAAGAGAAGCCTTTTATTATTTTTAGCATTCTCATGGCGATGGCACAATGATTTTTTTTGATAGTAATTAGTCTTTGACAGCCTTCTGTAGCAGGATACCATGCTGCCAATATCTGTTATCCAGTCCTTCCATAATCCTCCAAAATTATTGGTTTCACTTTTAATTTGTGACAATAGGTTCCGTATGGACTTATCTGCATGAAACCATTTCCTGATACTAATATGAAATGCTTTTCCTTTCCATTTGCTCCTGTTCTACTATTATAAAGGCCAAATAAAGAAAGCGCTTTCCCCAGACTTATCACTTGTATTTTACCTTTCTGTGGATCCCTCTTTTTCATCGTGGGGGAAATCCTGCCTAGAGAGAATTACTACAGTGACTTCTTTGAGCCAAAACCATGTACCCTTTTCCCTTGATTCTTGAGCTACTGACTTTCTCCTTTGAAAGAAACTTTGCTTAACACCCTAGTGCTCTGTCATTCCTTTTGTTCTTGTGTTACTGTTACATCTGTCTTAAGCTACAGTGAGCAAAATCAAATGTTTTTTATAGACTGTACCATCGCCATGGTTATCTGTATTATTTGCTTGGAATAGAAAATGATGTGTGCCTGAGTGGGAGGTAAAAAAGACTATCAGGTGAGATATATTAGGAAGTACCTAAAAAGACTAGTATTGCCAAGTTAAATTTTTGATTTTCAGTGGATTTCTGTGTATTAAATTTATATGCACCCAATTATGTAGAGGAACACTTCCTGTGATTTCTTTCAAAAGTTTGATTTGTGTAAAAGCTGAGCAAGGTCAGGTGTTTCTGACAAATTTCAGTGGGTACAGGACATCAGAACAGATGCCCAAGTAATAATGGCATTTCTGGCTTAGTGAGGGGCAGCACTAAAGGCATGAATGCTTCTCCAGAGCTGCAGGTGCCTCACACTTTGGGAAGTTACACCTCAGCTGCTCCAGGACAGATAATGGGAAACAGGAATCAGCAAACCAGCAGCCTTCACCTGGAATTGATCTGTTAAAAGATGTTTTCAATAATTGTTTGGGGTTTCTTTCATGATGTTGCCTCTGTGTAGAAACATATTCCTTGTAGGTACCAAACTCCCAGATGACTGGCACTTACCTTTCTCTCACCTGTTTTTTCATGATGAGGGACATCTGCCACGGGAAAAAGACAATAACTTGAAATGTTTTGTCTTTGTAGGTGCTTTCCAATTAACAAAGTAGGCTAATTCTGGTGAACACATTTATCTTTGTGACACATCCAGGCAATCTAAGTAGGACAAGGAAACTGATACATTTCTCTATTGCTGATCCTGAAGTGATACTTTAGGCATTACAAGCTTACCTACCACTGTCTATGCAAACAGTAACTATATCCTTGCCCTTAGCTGACACCGATAAAACACTGTTTGTGCTCTGACTAGCTTGAAGTCTTCAAAACAGACACAAAATTCATAGGAAGATCTAGGAAAATTTTTCTGCAATTTTTCCATGCAGCTCTTTCTCTCCTCTTAAGCAGTGCAGTGATAGAGAAGATATTTGGCAGACCACAGCCATGAAAGAAGTGAAGTTAAGTAAACATCTGAAACTATGACCATGTTACACAGTTTGGAGGACAACCATTTTCTATGAGGCAGGCTTTTTAAATGAGGATACACCGTGTTCCTCAAGCTAGAAGTTAAAAAAACCCCAAAAACCAGGAGGAAGTATCTCTGTGTGCTACTTGAGAAGCCCCTGTCCCATCTGATGTGCGTGGTGCTCTCTTTGCTCTCATAATGACAATCTAATGAGGAGGGGTCAGGGGCACAGTGTTCTAGGATTAGAAGGTCATGTGTTGTAGCAGGGACATTGGTGGAAAGGTTGTACAGCTGTCATTTTAAGTGTATGAAAGAGAGAGATGTAAAAGAGCAAACACTTAGGCAGTACAGGTTATGCAATACTTTGGTAAGAACTGGGTTAATTTCTGGCTGTAATATTGTCATACAAGTAGTGGGGTAAAAGTCTGAATAAAATAGAATGAAAGTGATTGCCTAACGTGTCTTTATTTACAGCTTTGTCTCCTAGACTACTTCCTTTCTTGGGAATTTATGTCATACACTGCATTTAAGTCATGATTATCTTAAACACAGATTCCTCCTGGAATATTTTGTTTCATTGATCAGATACAAAACAGTAATAGGTTTAGGTTTGGTGGTTGTTTGCTGATTTTTTGACTTAATTTAGGGCAAATGTCACTCCAAAGGGATTTCATCCTGTACAGTGTAATACAGAAGTGGTTTTGTTACCTGCTTTTATTAAATGCTAAGCTCAAAATGCTCTGCTATGTCACTTGCAATGAGTTCTTGCTTGATGCACTCCCTATAGTTCTGCCCAGCTGCACTGTATGAAGTCTTGCAATATTTCTCTAATGAAAGCATTGCCTTCAGAAAAAAAGAAAAAATCAATTCTTGACTAGGAGAGAGCAAGAAATAAAGAACCCACCATTTTTAACAGTCGATTCTGGAATTTAACCTTTGTACTAAGTGCAGCAGTGTTACTTTTACCTTCAAAATATAAGCAAAAAGAAATCCCATGTCAGTGAGTTTATAAATTCCATTTTGAATGAAACTTCAAGCAGCACCATTTCAGGGTAAACGTGTAGGATCTGAAATCATTAGTCTGGATTCACTCTTTGAGTATAGTTCTGCTGAACCCTGCTGAGCAATACTGGTAATGTAATAGCCTCACAGACACACACTGCCTCATCTCTTGTCAGAACAAGTTATACCCCAGATTTTAATTCACACTAACCCAGCCGAAGTTTGCCACATCTGTGCAACAGTCCTTAGCTGTTTCCTAGTCAATCAGACTGTTGTTTACTTTGTTTCTGCAGCATAACCCCATTGATTGAAACCCCAGTTTGTGGAGTAAACATCTAGTGATTTTGCCTTTAGAAAAATTGATTTGCTGATGCATCTCCACCAGTTGAAATCTTTCCCTTCTGATGCATGGAAGTGAGAAGGGAAAGAAAGTGTAATAGTACTAACATCCCTCAGAAAAATAATTCCCATGTATTAAGACAATTGTGAAGAAACAAAGTTCAACAAAACACAGCATTATCATAAACCTCACATCTTGTGCATTTCAAATAACTATACCTTTCCTTTGGCATTGATCTAACAACAGAGAATTATTATTCCGTGCTAACAGCCAGTTATATTAACATTCTCCCCAGTTATGTCCACAGACATTCGTAACAACATGCTGAGTACGGAAAAGATTTGCAAATGTTCTGACTTGATTTCATCTGTTTAGTGTTGGACTCGCTTTTCAAATTCAGAAAGGTAGACCAATCCTGTTCTCATTAAGCTTAATGTAATTTGAACATTGATTTCAAAGGAAGCAGCACTGGACTCCTGTTGAACCTGAAATCTAAGATAAAAGTGATGGTGAAGTAAGGCTGTCATTCTGACCTGCCAGTCTGCAGTGTGTGTATGAATAGAAGGCAGGTTACATAATATGCTTGTCACTAAGGAGAGGCATATCCTCTTTCTGGTTTGATTTCGCACCCAACCTTTATAGCATTGTTTGATAATACATGAAAAACTCCTGGACCATATCCTCTGCTTATGTAATAGGTGTAAAACCTGTGACTTCCTAAGAACTGGTCTAGCATGTTGTTCTCCAGGTGAGGACAATGTTGTGAGGTATGCTGCACTACAGACAAATATGCATTGTTGTCCTTACAATAACTAGCTGAACGCTTTTTTAAATACAGCGCTAGTTTTGTTGAATGCAATACTGCTTATCACAGAGTCACAGAATGGCTGAGGCTGGAAGGAACCTCTAGAGGTCTTCTGCTCCAGCCCCTGCTTAAGCAGGGCTACCTGGAGCTGGGTGCCCCAGACTGTGTTCAGATGCTGTGCTACCTTTAGGTGTTTATACACACTGACAAGATGTAGGTGTGTGTGAACAGCTTCCGATGATGTAGGATCCTTTTGTTGTTCTGTATTTCCCAGCAAGACAGTTTTAATAGGGATAGTACTGATATGGACTGAATTAATAAATTTAAAAAAAAAATTTAACTGCTGTGGATTTGAACTTTGAACATTTCACATGCAGATGTTTCAGTATTGCCATGTAAGTAAAAAGATTTACAGGATGACTTTCACAGACAAATTCTGAAGTGCTACCATCATTTTTGAAGAATTGACTCTCAATTTTGATTCTCTTACTGTAAGCTCAAAATAATCAAACTGATCAATTCCTTGCTTCTCTCATAGCAATTCTGTTTAAGAAGCAAAGCACTCATTTAAGAGCCAAGACTTGATTTATGTGCTAATTGCTATTAGGACAAAGAGATATGCGTTATTTGAGTGTCCTGTCCTTCCTTCAAACACATGAACGAATTTTTGCTTGAAGTCAAGATACTGCTTCTTGGATGCCTGTCTGTGAGTAGGCTCAGAGACACCACCCTTTCCAAGGGACTCTCCCAAAGAAAAGACACAGCAAATGACATGGGGACTCTAGAGCAGTTTTCCAAAATACTTGAGGCAGGTCCCTGTAGCTCCATCCTACTCTTAAGATAGCATTGCAAACTTGCCTTGTGCTTGGGTTCTGACAGCAGAGTGAATCAAGGCCAAGTGGTGTAAAGTGTTCCCATTATTTCTTTCCTGGCCTCTATCTCTTCTGTCAGTCCCATTAGGCTAGATTGGCTGGAAATGTTTAAGTGATGGAAGCTTGGCAACATCCCCACCTTGGCAAACCACGTCTCCAGTATTAGAGCTCTCAAAAGTCCCGTTTTCAGGAACAGGTGTGCAGCTAATTAGTTGGAGAGATTTAAATACAAGATCAGACTTCATGAAAGGGGAAAGACCACAGGAGAATCCCCAGGGTGGGTACAGCTTGCAAAGCACAGGTGATTCAGTTCTTCAGGGCAACTGGTTGCTGTGGTTTAACCCCTGGCTAGTGTGGATGGGCAGAGAACTGTTCCCAAAGCTTTAACATGCCATTAGCTAATGTAAAGCAAGACTAAACTGGGCTGATACACCCTTTCTTGAGCCAAGCAGCTGTTACACTGATCCTGCACTTGGTCCAGCCTCCTCTCGCACTCTCTCTCCTGACTTTTGGTCAATCCATCTGTCCACTGCTTTCTCCAGTGTCCCCAAGGACTTAGTGGTTCTCAGTACCAAAGAGGGCACCAAAGAACATGGCATTTGGATGGCTCCCAGGCCTGCTCACCCAGGCCCATAACATAAATGGCATTTTAGCAGGGAAGATAACTGTTATGGGTGAAGGGTGTTCAAAGCAGAGGCACAGGGACTCAAAAAGAGGAAACAAACCCCTGAATTGCTAAAGCCTGCAGGTAATGTGTCTTTCTTCAACACCAGACAAGCTTTGTAAGGAGCCCTTGAGAGCCATGGGTTTATCCATGGAAACAGCTAATTTTCATAAGAAGAAAGGAAGGGAGGCTTTTCCTGAAACAATAGTGGGACAGGGGACACATGTGCACATAGTAAGTGCCACCTTTTAGATGGATCTTGGAACCACTGCTTCTGATTTTCAACACTTAGCAGTGTTTGTCGTTCGTTGTCCCGGTTTGCCCATCCAGCCCATTTTGTTGTATGGTCCCAGGCAGGATGCCAGATGAAACTCTCCTTCAGTTATTGTCCATAAATATGGTATATTTCTGTCAACTGCTGTCATGCTGTGTTCCCTGAGGTGGTGGAATTACGTTGTGAATTATGATATAAAACTCTAATTTTTACCACTACTCTGTCATAAGGTACTATTTTTGCTGGCTAACCAGGGTCAGGGTATAATGTAATGCCCTTGGCATGGTAACATTTTTGCTACCACAGTTGAAAACCACTGGACGATCTTATTATATTAAAAATCCTATGGAGACTAAATAAGCATAATCTATATTAAAATACAATACTTTCCTTCCTAAGTTACTAGATATGGAGTGATTGAATGCAGGAAGCTGTCAACAAATATTGTTTCAATATCCTGCTGTTTTGCAAGTGATTTTCTATGCCTTTTGACTGATCTATTTCCATTTGTGGCATTTTGATTGATCTATTTCCATTTGTGGCATAGGGCCCCTGTATTTGTCTCCAAGCTCCTTAATGATATTATTGTGATAGGCAAGAAAGAAATTACAGTAATCTGGAGAGAATGTTGAAAATGTTGAAGACAACAAATGGCAGGCAAAATCTAAACATTTTAGATAAATCAACACAATTCTGTGCCACTAAGGTTTCTTCAGAATAACTTGCATCAAAGTCTAGAAGAAATCCTATGTGTAAGTATAAAATTCTGCAAATGCCTATGTGGAAAAAATGTTCTTTTTTTCTTGTCAAATGTCATCTAAATTCCACTTGTACTGTGGTCTTGTGCTACTGCTAACTAGCAGGTCTCTCTGCATTTCACTTTAACTTAAATGAAAAATAAATGATGTGGCCTCTAAAACACATCAAAGAAGGAAGCAGAGTTGCTTCAGTGGATACTCGGTTGAACAAGAAGAATGGATCCAATTTCTAGAACTCACTTATCCTGGGCCTGGGGCTTACACTTAGGGAAGCTTTCTCTTCGCTGTCGCAAGAACCTGCAGACATCCTACTCAAAACAAAACCAAATCAGATCCATTTCCCCTGCTCTCATTAGCAAGGTTGCTTTGTTATGTTGTGCAAACAAAAAGAGAACAGTGCAACAAAAGCGTGTTACTGCTTGATTCTTCTGGTGTGAGGACACTGACGGGTCTGTCTGAGACCTGGTGATGTGACTGTAACACAAATTGCCACCGTTAGGTTTTGAAATTTCTGCAGGAAACA
This sequence comes from Falcunculus frontatus, assembly GCA_013398115.1. NCBI lineage: Eukaryota > Metazoa > Chordata > Aves > Passeriformes > Falcunculus > Falcunculus frontatus. Next base: position 144,396 of record VZRV01009988.1, read on the forward strand.
CCCTATCATCACCTTCCACTAGCGGCATGTTTCTCATTGATGCCGAAGAAGTGACGCCTGCAAAGCTGAGCTACTGCGACGACTCACCTGCGACTGCAGACCCCCAGGCAGTGAGGCAGGGAACCTGTCCGTGGGCCCCGGCTGCCTTCCTGCTGGAGTAGCTCAGCTGCCAGGAGCGCCCCTTCCCTTCCCTGTGTCTGCAGGAGCCTGTGGGACCTCAGGCCTGGCACACCTACTGCCTTACATACCAGGCAGAATAGTGTTAATGACATTAATCAAAGAACCCTCGTGGAGCATAAGACGATGTTTTGACATTGTAGAGATGATGAAGCTACTTAACATTCAGGCTGTAATCCCACAGTCCTTCCCTACCCACAGAAATCCTTGGGTTTGAATACATACTGTGTTGCATGGACTTAGCGTCCTGCTTCACAGACAATTCAGTTTATGTTTAAACAGGATGAGTATGAAGTATGTTTGATCTCCCCTGTTTACTCTCACTAGCCTCTGAAGTCGCAGACCTGCTTATGCAAGCAATCTGCAGGGAGCAAGGGGAGGCTGAGGTACAGGCAGCTCCTCTAGCCCACTCGGTTTGTTGACAATAGGGTAGTTCTTATAGCCCCTCAGATGCGGATTTTTTATACCCATCTCCTGAACTCTGGTGTTGTGACAGCCACGGTTTCCCGGGGAAAGCTAAAGCACAGCCGAGTCTGATCTAGCTGTCTCTGCATCTAGACACGACTGACCTAATTATTCCAGGCGTTTGTGCATCTTGAAGCTCTGCTGGTCACAAGTGGTTAGTAACAGTGTGCAAAAGAAACTGGCTCCCTACCCCCTTTCTGCTTTTGCAGGCAGCTCTTACCCGGGCACCTCCACTGTCTCTCTTCCCCAGCATGCACGCTGATCAGTGGTTTTGATAGCCATTGTCATTCTGTATTTTGGTGCTTTCTTATTGCATGGCTACTTTTAGACTGCTTAGAAACACAGCATATCTTCTCCTCCATTTTAGTTTCACAGCCTTCTCCACTGTCTGCTGCTATAGCTGTTAAAAGAGCTGTGTTGTGAAAGCTATTGCCCTGAGCTGTGGGATTTGAGAAAATGGTTTCTTTGTTGAATAATGTATTTTTGCACATTGCACTACTGTTTGCATAAGGGGGTCAGATGGAGGATGGTGGGCAACAGGCAGATCACCAATGGAACACCTTTTGTTACCAGGATCTGCACTTGCCTAGGGACTGTGAGATCAAAGTTTGGTGTCTTCTTCTGATCCAGGAGATTGCTACAGAAATTCTGTGACAAAATCTCTAAGATATTGGTGGAGCTGGGACACGAACCCTCGTGCTCTGTCTCTGTGACTAGTGTCCTAACCATTTGCATGCTGCTGCTTGAAATGTAACTAAAGGTGCCACACAGAGTGGGAGGACTCACAGTGGAGAACAGTTTAACCACCCCTGCAGGAGCCCTGCCTCTAAACCAGAAAAGTAGACAAAGGTGTATAGAACATGAGTTCCTTGCCCTCAGTGATTAGAAAGAAGCAAGACCTTCCCTCTCTGCTGTTCTGCTTACCCTTGAGTTTTGTGCTGTTTCCTCTACTTTTGTCACACAGGCTACAAAACCGAACATTTTGGATTGCTTGGAATGCTAAGTTTATTTGGTACAAAAGGGAAATGTTCAGGTTTCCACTTAACTGGTAAGAATAAATGATGAAGTGAAGAGTGAAATGGTGGGACTTGCTACCACAGTAAGGATGAGCAATTGCAGTGCCTGTTCAGCAGTCTGACTATGCAGACTCCCTCTTCCCCTGAACTCCACTGCTGGGTCATTCTCCAGCCTCCAAAGGCCAACTGTCCCCATTCATCTTCCTTGCTGTCCTAGCCTGTGGAAATGTGCTAGCATCAGCTGCCATTCCACAACATATCCCTCCTCTCCCCCGGTCTGGCTCTCATCTCTCGGTGTGCTGTTACTCTCAAAGCACTTTCAGATCTCATTTTTCTTCCTAGAAATGTTTGTTGCTGGACCTCCTTGCAGGTGAGCAAAATGAGTGATACTGGACAAGTCAGTCACCCTGTTCACTCACTTGCACCTCCATAAGAAACAGCTGTGAGGCAGCTATGCACTAAAGCTAAGAACCACATTTTTGCTTTTTGATTTTTTTGTCATTGCTTTGTGATTTTATTTTTTGTTTTAGTGTCATTTCCTAACACCAGTTGTTGCCTAACTTTTAGATGACTGACAGGATAAACATTCTTCTGGAAGAAAAATAGGAGCATCCACAGAAACATTTAACTACCTGTTTCATGGATTTCACCCCTCTTTTTTTTCACCCTCCAATTTTTTTTTACTGTTTTTGTTTTATTATGACTTCTTTCTCTCCCAACACACAGCACTTGTGACCACCCTCCTACACGTCGCGGGTGCCAGTTTATCACCATGCCATGCCTGCAAACTTCTGAATTCTGAAAGTAGCAATACCCAGAACTGAGCAATTACAGAAGAATTTCGGGGGGTTGTTTATTTTTGCAAATACTATGTTTCTGGCACACATGCTGCAGGGACAGTACTGAATCCCTCACCCAGGGTATGGTTCAAAACAAAACGAAAAACCACGGAAGTTTAAAATAACAGAATATAGCCATGTGTAATTTTTTTTTTTTTTAATCTACTGAAAAATGTGTTTGCCTAGGTCCTGACGTAAGTTTTGTCCCTGGATCCATCAGTACTACAGAAAACAAGCAGATACCTTTTTCTTCCCAATCAGTATATTATCCTTCTCTTTGTTTAAGCATTTTGAACTGAAACTGAACTAAAATAATCTGAACATTCACTAAAATAATCTGAACATTCTCCTAGGATATCATTAATAAATGATGTGGAGTCACATGTATCTGCAAAGTTTCTGGATTCATTCTCCCCTTCTTCTTATCCTCTCTCTTCTTTCCTTGTGTCCAAGAGGCAGATAACTGCAAATGGAGATTTGCAAAGCAGTGCAGAGGATTGATTTTAATGGCAAATGCATGGCTAATCCCATGCAATGCTTTCAGATTTCAAACCCCACTTCATAGTCACCGGCTGGAAAAGGCTGCAGAGCTAATCTGTGAGCTCATGCACATGCCTGCTAAGCATTCCTTTTCAGCACAGTCATGTGGGCACTGTGCGTTGTGGCCCAGGAGGGCTGGGGATATGAGAAGGGCTGCTGCAGCTCTGGCTGCAGCCACTGCAATCCTCTTCAAACTGGTTTGGTTTGGCCTGGGGAAAGCCCCATCTCTGGGCTCCCAGGCTTTAGGGCTGGGATGGTGTGCACTCCAAGCCTATGTGCATGCATTGGTGCAGTTGGACTAAACTATGGCTGCTATTAAAGAAGGGTTTGTGGTGGGCCCCAGTGGGGTCCCAAGCACCTACCTCAATCTGAGGTCTCAAAGAGTTCCTCTTTTTCCCACCACAGAGCTCTGCATTGGGCTCCTTCCCCAGCACAGGCTGCAGCAAGCCTCCTCATACAGCAGTCTGTACACCCATTCAGCCTGCAGCCCCTCTGCTGCCACAGTTTTGGCAGCAGTGCCTTTAACTGGCACACATAGGTCCCACTGTAGCCCGCCCCTATTGCACTCCCCACGTCTGTCACAGCCCCTGTTAAAATGAGCTTTTTCTGCACTTTCCTTGGAGGATCTTAGCTGGCTGTTGGGGAGTCCTCACTTAGCTGCGTGCCCTGGCACAGTGATTTAAAGCTGCAAGGTGAAGTCACTGTTAATAGCAGAGCAGCAGGAGGGAAGTCTCATAATGAAATAGGAGTTATGTTGGTTGTTTTCAAGTACGGCATTTAATTGTCACTAATAATGTCAGAAATCATTATTATGTCTATTGTAGAGAGGTTTTTCTTTGATATAAGAAAGCAACAAGTGGTATATAAGAAAGCAACAAATGATATTAGCCTTTTGGTATACCATGGTACCCACACAAGCCGTGGGGATATTACAGTGTGCATAAATCTTGCCTTTGTATTCTGTCTGGTGTGCAGGTGATGAGGGATGCAAGCAGAGACTGGAGCTCCAGGCGGGGTGCCCAAATCTCAAAGGAAGGGTCAAAAGAGACCAAATGGCTACAGAGGGTGCTCCCTTGTGCTGTCAGGAGACAGCCCTACCTGCTTGTCTCTTCAGCAGCTGTGTCCCTCAGCTCCCAGGGCAGCCCCTGGAGCAGGGTGCTGTGGGGGCTGCTGAGATGGTGGCACTGCAGGCAGTGGGTGGGCATACAAACCTGTTCCTGGGTTAGCTTTCTCAGGAAACTTACAGCCTGGAAGGAGAGCCACATAAATGAAATGTTCCCAAGGGTCACTGCAACAGCAGTTGGATCCATGTCCCCAGTGTGCTCTCTCACCTTTTGCTGTGGGCAGAAGACCCTAGACTTGAACTTGTGGCCCTTCCTGCGGGGCCAGAAGAGACAGTCCCAGGACCCTCAGGAGCAAGTTGGGCTCACCACCTGGTGACCTGCTGTGGTGCACAGAGCTGTCACGCAGAGCTGAAGCAGAAGGGAGAGCAGGAAAACCTGGCGTCTGCTTCCCACCCACCTTCCAATGCTCAGATGCTTGTAACAGCATCAGTGTCCTTGAGGTTTCCATGTCCTCGCTCAGATTTGTTTGAGTTCTGTCAAAAGGCTCAAAGTTACTGCATAAGAGGGATTACTCACAAGCAGAAACAGCTGGTTCCCCCTTAGGACTTGTTTCCTTTGGATCTAGGCTTAAAATATGCAATTTTTAGCATCTGCACCTTGTTTCCAGATGAAAGGAAGGAGCTAAAAAGCTGTGATGGGTAGAGCACAGTTGAATGCCTCAGCAACTTGCTTCCCTGTGAAATGAAGTTCTACATACCTCAGAGATGATCCTGAAGCAGGTGTGGAGGATTTTCCATGTCTTTTTTGCACACTTTTTTCACCAGTGAGGGGCCACAAGTGATGGATGTTATGGTGCACAGACAAGCCCAGCTGCTATCATAGCTTTATTTTTAAAGTAGATTTTGGTCGTCCTGTTGTATTTGAGTTTGTATTTGCTGTTCAAGTTTTTTAGCAGATGGTTTTGGGTTGTACAGATGTGTGGGAGACATTTCTCTTCCCTCAAATGCCCAGGTAATGGGAGGTTTTGTACAGATGAAGCGCAAGATACATAAGGTGCTACAGGCAGAATTACACAGACTGATTATCTGAAAAACTGATAACTTGTGAATGGCCTTTATCACTTTAAAATATATTTAAGAACAGGAAAATGACCGTGTGAGTGATTCCCAAACTGCTCAGTGAAAGCCTCGGTATAATCTTGGAATGTTTTTTCCTGATTGTTGTCAGATGCTAATTAGGGAAACAAACGGCCATTCACCAAAGATATCTGTATTTATTTCAGACTTAATTACGCTAACCTAGAAAAAGGATCAGACAATTGTCCAGAGGCTACTCTTTAGCTTGTTGTTCAGCTGGCAGTAGATAACCATGTTGCATCACATTTTTTAAGATATAGGGATTCAGAACAATCAACTCAGGCTTGCTCTTCAGTAATTTTTGTTCTTCTTCTTTGTGGAGAGATTTTACCTCAGAGTTCAGAGAAGATATATAATCACTCACTGAGAGACAAGGAATTATTTTACAAGAACAAATGCTGGTTGCCATGGTTTCCAAGAGGGAGAAAATCCAAGGTCATTCACTGAAAATATGCCACAACAGTCAGCAGCAAGGATACTCCCTCACCTCATCGAGTAACCCTCCCTTGTCTGTAGATACATTCCTCCCATCTCCATTGGTATGCAGCTTCCTGTTTAAGCCACAATAACACTGATAAGAACACGATGTGAAAAACCTGCAATATGTCTGGAAATAAACAGTCAAACCTGGATTTACAAGCCTGTGGGATTTCACAGTTGGCTGCTTTCTGGCTCCTTTGTGCATCTTCTGGAAAACCTGACCTACCTGCTGCATTTGCCAACCAGGGACTTGCAGGTGCAACTGTGAAACTTCCACCTGAAGGAAAGGCCACATGGATGGGTTGGTGCATGGACAAGCAAATGGAAGAAACACCAGAGATGGGACCCTGCACTTACAGCTATGCTAGAAAAAAAAAGTCAAAAACTACATCTCATGGGTTACTCCTCTGGGTCTGAAGTACAAGAAAAATTGTGTTTCTTTCAATGACTGAGGTTTATGGCACCATAACTGCTCCTGAATGTCTCAGTACTGACCTATGCGCTGGCAACAGTAAAAAAGATGGCTTCAAACAAGCAAAATCCAGCTCTGTGACCCTTCAGCATCCCAACCATGATGTCGGAAGCTCTTACACTGCTGAAAATCCAGCATGTCAACACAGTGATTAGATGAAGTTTCTCCTTAAATTGGAACTGCCAGGACAAATTAATTAATTGATAATACTATTCAGCTGTTTGTTTGAAATGACAGATTTTCAATCTATCATGAATTTACACAGGCAGGCACATAAGCTTTTTGCTTGTGTTTCTACAAATGCAAAATCTGTGTGCACATTATGCCATGACAAACTAGTTTACTAAACTTGACTCATGAAAAGCAGATGCAACCCTCTAAGATGTGTCCAAAGCCCTATTAGTGTAGCAAGCATATGTCTTGCATGATTGGGTGTATATGTGGTGCCTCAGTTATCAGTGCCATAAAATCAATGACCCTTGAGTACTTGCTAATTTCCATTTCTGTCAATTTAAAAACAACAACAACAATGTATTAGATTAGAAGTGACAAGGGAAATGGCTGCATTTAAGTGATAGAAATAACATTTTGCAGTGGACCATTGGCTGCACTGTGTGCACAAAAGCAATTTAACATGCCAAGCCACCATCTCAGCAACCGAACATCTTGTGTAGGGGGAAAAATCTTTGTTATTAGAGCACTGGAGAGTGTACAGGCTGCCAATGCAACCAACTCCTTTTTTGACGAGGTTTCTGGAGCCAGATAGGCAAGAATTCCAGAGTGGGACTAGATCTTCTGCTGCTAGCTTGTCATTCAAATCAGAAGAGATCGATGCACAAGTTAATTATAGAGAAAGAGGAGCACAGATGGAGCTTCAAGGGCTGAATTTTACAAAGGATTTAAGGACCCAAGCACTGTTTAAGTCCTGCTTTCATCATCTAAACTCCCAACCATCTTCCTAATCCTTCAGCACAACTGTCACCTCTATGGAAAGCCTGTTACTCTCATGGCACCACGGTTTTGCCATAAAGCTGCCCAGATGCACAGAGCTGGTTCTGAATTTGCGTACTCTTGCCCAGGGTAAACAGTTCTTTAATTCACTAACACTTAACTCCCCTTGGGTATTGAGATGCCTGACCCTGACTCCCAGTCTTCGGAGGCTTTTATCAGAAGTTCAAATAGAAATTCCACAACTGGTAAATAATTAGAAATGTTTCTCATCTGGTACTGGCAAGCAACTCCGTGCACCCAATGGCGGTGACCCTGGCCTGGAAATCTGAACAATAACACTTCTCTGTTGGTCTACCTCTGACTCATTATCTGTCCTTGAAGGAATCACGTTGACTTCTCTGTGTCCTGATTTTCCCAGCTTTTAAATAACAATGATACGTTCCCACGCTGAAGCTATCAGGTTGGAAAGTGCTAACAATTATTTCTCTGTGACCCCTTTGTGAAAGTCAGAAGGACCTCTTCTATAAGAGTTCAGATGCTGACCCGTCTTAATTTCCTCACAGAAGTATCTTTTGATCTGTCTTGTCTATGTTTTCAGCCTCAGGTCCAAATTGTTGAGTGAGTCAGATACATGGGGTTTGACCTGTCATATCCCCAAAAATGTTATTTGGTCAGGAAATCTACTTTATATAGGTATAGGTACTTCAGTTGAATGTACATACTCATGATATTTGTCCAGGAATTATTTTTTTTTAATAAAAAGGAAAATAAATACGAAAGAAAGGGGGGGGGGGGGGGAAAAGAAAAAGGAAAAAAGAAGAAGAGAAGGAAAAAAGAAAATCAGAAAAAGTGAAACCATAAATATATGAAAAATATGTTGCTGATACATTTTTGGTTTCAATTATGTTGCCTCTGCCTGAGGATGAGAAATTCTTAAAAATATGTTTTTCTGTTTAAAACCAAACTATTCAATATTGAAGACTAGGTTGTACTGTTCAGCAGTACCAGAGCATTCGCATGACTTGGAAATCCTAAGAAACAAAGAACAACACAGTTTCAGGCTGTCTGTGTAATAAATCAACAAATTATTTTGATCATGTATATAGAAATTACTATTTCCACATAAACTTTCCTTTCTGAACTTTAAAAGAAACAAGTTTGATTTCCTTAAGGAGTCTGCAGGGAATCTGTGTTAGGCATTGCAAAGGTACCTGCTATGCCAGGAGAGCTGGTAATTTCCTTCCCTCTCTTAGTACACATACCTAAGATGAAATTCCTGCCATTTTCCCTTGCTACATCTAAGATTTCTATCAGTTTTCTGCTTACTAAATCACAGCTTTTTCTATGTAAGGCTGTACCACAGTCTGACACAAGCTGAGCTGAGGAGGGGAGGGGCACATCTAGAGATCATCATCACAATGTAATGTTCTTACTTAATGTTTAAAATACCATTTAGGCTGTCTCTATCTTTCCCTTCTACATTATTCCTATAGAAGTTCTCATTTTCAAAGTCTTTGTTTTCTCTTTTTCTCTGTTTGTCCTTTTCCCGTGTTTTTGTTTGGTTGGGGTTTTTTAAATTCTTTTTTTAAAGGAATTTTTAAAAGCTTTTTAAAAGCTTTCCATCTCACAACTTAACTTTCCTCTTGATTCAGTCTCTCTGGTGGAATTTTCTCATTGCAAAATTCCCCTTTCCCAGCATGTACATGTGCACAATCCATGGCACTCCCCATGCTTTTCTCTCTGCTAATTTTCTCACTCTATCTCCAACTTTTCCCTCCCTTTTGTCCTCAAGGCCACTCCACTCTCCTCTGCCTGCCCAGCAGCACCCCTCATCTCTCCTCCAAACCCCAGACTCCCTGCTGATTCTCACCCATACACAAGAAGAGGGCCTGTAAGAAAAAAATAAGCAAATGTTGCAAAGATATTTATAGGTGCATACATACTTTTAATATTTTCCATCTTCTGACTAATCATCATTTGCTTACCATCTATACATGCTAATCTTCTTGTACAGGTTACAGCTGTTTGCCAGAAGTGCTCTACTACCAAGAAAACAACCTTCAGTATGGCAGTCAAGTGGTTAAAAAGAAAATGTCTCCCACAGTGTCACAGTAAAAGTAACAGACTACATCTCCCAGCACAGCTTATGGGCAGGAAACGAATTCCCACTTCCCAGCCACCCTCTCAGCATGAACTACAGAAACAAAAGTATTTTTCTTCATCCCACTAATTTACTCTTGTTCTCCATGATGGAATTGATGCTGTCATTTTCATCCTTTAGATTTTAGTAATTTATATGCCAGTGTAGTTTATGCCTTCTCTGATCCTACCTTTCTCCCCTGCTGGTGGCTTGGGAGAGGAGTTTGCACATGCAGGTACCCAATGCCCATGCATGGAAGACGGTTTTGTGAATTTATCTGTGTTGCATCTAAGAGTAAAAAAAAAAGACATGAGAGACAAGCTGGGTCTGACAATATTGCTGCACTGACCGTTCACCTATTCTTGTAGGGGAAGGCTGGCACAACGCCATGAAACAGTCCTGAACTAATAAATATCTTCTGATGTAATAAATAGGGAAATGTGTTTTCAGTTCCTGCTTCCTACATCACAAAGACACATCATGTGGACCAAATCAAATTATACATAAAAATAAGGAAGGAGGAAAGAGCCAGGTATATCTGCTTTATGTCATCTCATAATAAAGGAAAAATTCCCCCATTTCTGATCAGCAAGTCAATTCAGATGAGTATATCATATTAATAAAACCATAAATTCCCAATGTTATTAGTGTAATCTTATCATATTTGTTTCCCAACTACAGTTTTGTTCAAATGAACTTCAGCTGATTTTAGAGCCAGAAGACAAAATCCTTTTGTGCTTCACACAGAAAGATTTTGGGAGTACCAATAAGGAAGAAGATGAAGTTACCTGGACATAAAACATGAGCAAAAGGAGACCTTCTGTAACCATCTCCTGTCACACCTCATGTCGATTGTAGCCTGGTAAAGATGGGCTGTTTCTGTGATCCAGGCCCTGAGCACTCCTGTAGAGATACGGAAACATCATCTCTTTAGCTGACTTGATGATCTCATGTCAGACCTCAAAATCTTATTCTATAATTTTATCCCAGATGGTGAATTTCCAGAATGTTTCCAAGAGTCACTCTTTCACTGTTATTTCAACCAACCACTGTTGCTTCCTCTCACAGCTGGTCTTTTAAAAACTATCCTTCTTGCCCTGCTGGCCAAGAATACATGGGTTTCTGGGTCCAGAATCCAGGGGGACTGTGGCCACTGGTAAAGGGGTGAATCCAAATCTCTGCTGTAGTATCCCAGCTGCCTGGGAAGGTCCCATGTGGGAACTTGGCTGTGCTTGCCAGTGTTGAACTTATCACTGTGAGGTGTAAAGGGCATCTATAAAAGGCTAGCAGGTCCAGATGCTGTTTGAGAACATTGACAGAAACAACAGGAGGAAGCCATGGAGTGATTAAGAGCCTCTGGAAGACAAGCAAGGACATGGAAAAGAAAGTGTTTTAAACCTGTATGCCTATGGATACATGAAGCCTTCTGCTGGTGGTGCAGATCAGCAGAGCCCAGGAAGTCACCAGGTTTTCCCAAACAGGAGGGTTCGGCCCTACCATGGGTGGATGCCCTGCCATTAGCAATAAATGAAAGAAAGGGTCAGGAGGCTGCCTAGGAGCTGTTTGGGAGCAGCTCTTCGGGTGATGTGAGGGTCTGGGTCACAGGCTCATCAGGGTTTTAGTGGGCTATAGCTAGCAGAGGGGAAGGTATTAACCAGCACTCATCATCTGCCCAGTGTGGGCATTGTGAGAAGGATGTGGTCCCCAGGGCACCTGGGTTGTGAGCTGCTCCTCTGAGATGGGCAGCTGCGGGGGCAGCAGGAGGGTCTCTGCAGAAGCCAGGTGAAGAGGTCTGCTATCTGGTTCCCGTCTTTCACAGTGTGTCCTTTATGCTGAATATGCAAAGAAAGGCTGCTAAGATCAGCCCTCTGGGTGCCTCATGGGAATCCCACCCCACTGCCACATTTCACTGCCCTGTGGCCTATTGCCTATGGGTACAAAGCAGAACTCATGGCCCAGACAATCTCCTTTTGTCTCATCCTTCTACAGGCAGCTGTTCTCCTCTTGGCTTGCAAAGGACTTAAGCTGGCATTTATCCTCCGTAATAAAACAAGAAATGTGTTCACCTTGGCCTCTGTCCAGCATTTTGTCCAGCAGCAGTGAAGAGATCTGTGGTGGGTACAGCTGAAGGTCAGGCAGTGGTGATGGGGAGAAAGGCCGCTTATAAGACATTAATTGCACTGTATGCAACTCTCTCATGTCTTTCCTCTCTCTTTCATGCCCATATTTCTGAAAGGCCAATAACCACCTTATTGTTTCCATCTCCACAGCAATTCCATTCTTTCTGTTGCTCTTTCTTTAGTACTTAACTGATGCACAAGCTAGAAGCTATTTGGCCTTCAGTGCTCCCTTGGAAGTATTATTTGGTTAATGCTTCATCAGAAATAGAGACACTTGTGCTTGATTTTATACAGTTTGAGATTTTTCTCTGTCTGACCCGCTTTCTTCTGGAACAAATCCTCAGCCTGAAATGCCGAACTGGAAGGATACACAGACCTGATGCAAATAGGGATAGTATAAATCTGATGAAGCTGAATCAAAACCAAACACAGATCCTGGTTGTCTGTGTGGTTACCCCTTCCTTCTTCTTGCAAATAATAAATTTACCTCCTGTAGTTTTTCTGCTTTGCTGCTGTCTTTATTCTGGCCAGTTCATAAGAAAGTTGCCTGTCATTGCAGGAAACAATGAAATGCACTCCTTGCTGCCACTGCATGAAACTTCCTATTTCAGACAGAAATCAAGGAGTAGGTTTATGTAACATCAACCTCATATCTACCTTTTTGCTGTCCACACCTTCTCTGCTCTCTCTGCAGCCTGCCACACTTCTTCACTGTCGTGGGTTGAACCTGTCTGTTGAAGACAGATCTTTCAACCAGTAGTGCTTATCGAAATTTACATATTTAAGTCCTGTGGAGATGCAGGAAGTTCCTTTCGGTTTGGGCCTTCCCGTGGGGAGCGAGGGGAATATGGGCACCGGGTTCCATTCTTTGGAGCGGTCCCGGGACTCCCCTCCCCCGGCCCCGGGGCACGGGCCCCAGGTACCTGTGGGAGAGCCCCTCAGAGCCGCGGGCAGCTGAGGAACAGCCATGATGACTTCATAGCCGAGACCTCCCGGAGCGGCTGCTGAGGAACCCCCCGCAACCCCCACATGGCCCGTGCAGACCCAGCGGGAACTGATGGAACTTTCTGCAACCAACCCAGCCTATGTTGAACTGCAGGACAACATCAGGTAACCAGCAGCATAAAGGGAGCGAGGCTTTCTCCATCGTAAAGCCTGAACAATGAAGACTACTCATCATCATGGCGTCTTCAAAGTCAGAGAGAAAGTGAGTGAAGCTGAAGATGGCGGCGGGGAAAAGAGGGCGGAGTTGCGCCTTCTGCACGCAGCTTAAACCTGCTTTCTGCAGACCGTGGTAAAAACTGTAATATCATAAACTGTTTTTCTCTTTAATCCATTTAAAGACATGGGGGGATGAGAATTCTGAGTGCAGCCTATGAGAGAAACAAAGGTGACCATGCCAGGTTACCCAGGAGCTGTGAGAGGTTGTCAGAGACTTTTAAAATTTCTGTGAAGAAGAGAGCTGTTGTTTTCAGGCTGGAATTTTGTCTTAACGAAATCCTCCGTTAAATCCTTAAACGAAAATACCCCATGTGTGGCCCATGGGACAGTGTGGAAGAGACCGATTTCTTTCCATGGGAGAGATATTTTTTACGACAGCAGATTTCTGGGCGGGGCTGTGGCTGGTGCAGTTTGGGAAACCACGAGATGCAAAAGAGACCTCTATTTCCTCAAATAGTAGAGAAACTTTTAAGAACTGTAAATGCTGACTGAGAATCATCCTTTGTTATCCTTTGTGTGAGCTGGATGAGAGGGGGAGGTGCTGGAGAAAAGGGGGTTTTGTTTTAATTTCTTATTATTTCTTTTTACTCTTAACTCTGTTAGTAATAAACTTTTTTCATATTCTTTAAGTTTGAGCCTGCTTTGCATCTCTCCAAATCTCCTATCTCACAGAAAGTAAGAAATGTGAACTAAACTACTACATAAATTGGATTATTTTGAGCTAAGTGACTGTTCATCACCTATTTTCCCTCAGATCACTAAGGTTTGAAATGACAACATGTTTTGTTAAGAAGATGCAGGATTCCTCAAGATGCTCCCTCTTGGCTTGAAACCAAAAGCAAAAGGAGTTGAATAATTAGTGTTGGCCTGTATATCCATGTGAGGCTAGAGAGACAGGGCTAAGTATGGAAAATCACATCACTCTGTATTAACATTAACAGCCTCATCACATCTGTTGGAACAAGTTCACCGAGGTCATGGATTAACTCACAACATTTTCCTATTCCATACTGAAATTCTGTTTAACAAAATATTAAATAAACATACATACAAGTGTGTTTCCAAGCCAAAAAAATACATAATCTCCAGGTTAAGAAAGTGGAGACTTGGGAAAGAAGAGCCTTTGTTCTTGGACTTTCTTACTGTATCAAACAGATGATTCCTTCTACTCTAACTTGACAGGACTTCTTCTGAGATCTTGACCCATCTGTAGTTAAGTGCTTTGTCTATATTTACTCTCACTGCTGTCTAGAAAATGAGATAAATTTTCAGGAAATCTATGTATAATATCATGAACATCCTTGGTAAATGATCCAGAAACTGACACTTGCTGGGTTGAATATTGCTCTGAGGATGAGTGAAAATATCAAACACTCCTTTGCATTTTTCATGGCTCATGTAAACAAAGTTAGCACTTGCATGCATATTGCCATTCCAGGTAAGCTTTCAATTAATATGGATGTCCTTTTACATTAAAATCTCAAAGGCAACTCTCCAGGAAAGGGTCTGTTCCTATATTCAGACGCCCTCCTAGTTACTGTAATGACTCTAGATTAAGATGTTATCAACCTGAAATGCCAATTATGTTGGCAAGCAGCCAGTTTGGGATACACGAGTGAATTCGGGTATGAATAAAACTGTTTAACTTAAAATCCCCCATGCTGGGAAGAGAGGGAAAACAAATAGCAAGCCTGCTGTGCAATAAATCCATTCCACTGAGTTACTGCACAGAGACAACTGGGTGCATATTTATCATTTTCCCTCTAAGTATTAGGTTTGTTTTATTTCATATTTTTTCTGTGGCCTAATCTTCCTTAGAAGCCCCCATTTTGTTCTGCTTTATTACTATTAATGAAATATGACTCTTGCAGTAATTCAGAACAAGACATGAAGCTACCAACATGACTGGAGGACACAGACATGGTATCAGTGGCTGGAATGAATGACTGGTTCCCAAAGAGAATCTGCAAAAAAGAAGCTCTGTTACAGCCCTCCAAGGTGGACAGGAGAGGTTGTCATTCAAAGGGCCCTATCACAGTACCCTGTAAATTGATACTGGCTTGTGTGAAGTACTTCACCTACAATTGCAACACTGAAGTGAAACATGGTGAAATACCTCAGCAGTGTGCAAGAGGGATCCTATTGCCCCTAGGACAGCAACTCAGCACTCGGATGAAGCGTAGCTCAGCTCCCCACAACAAACTGTCTTTGCTCCAGCACCACGGAGTAGGTGTCCTTGCGAAGTGAAGAGGACTCTTTTTTTCAGGGATTGATCTCAGCAGGTCTTCACATTTAGCCTGAGTGATCAGTCTACAAATCAGGATTTGTTCAAAGAAAAACCACATAAGGATGAAAATGCAACTATCTTGTAATGAACATGACATACTGTTCTTGCACCTCTTTCAGTTAGAAGGAAGCAAGAAGGTTTGTGATATATAAATTACAACTTAATCATTGCTTCAACAAAGATCAGGTGTATTTACTTTGTGTGAAAAATATATGCTTTCATGTCACCTTTTTTCCTATAAAAAAGGCTGAAGGGTAAGTTCTGAGTTGGGCACTTAGAGACATCCACTCAGACTTCAGCATCGAATTCATCACTGACAAAAGAATGTCTTTCCATAATTCTAGGATGCAGCTGGTTTTGTGTGTAGTTTGACATGTGTCCGTTTCCAAACAGAGGTGCCCCAGCCTTCCCTGCTGTTGAACTCCTGGAAGCTGAGTTGATACTAGTGAGTGTGAGTGGGTTTGGTACAAGTCTTGCTAAAACCATGCCTGGGAACAGCTTTATCTGCATTATGAGCAGAGGAGGAGGCAAAAACACAGCCTGCCAATTTGATGCAGCTGTGCTGTGTAGGAGTCTGATTTGCCTTTGTGCAGATGAATTACACAGCCAAGGAATTTCCAGCTCTTGGCACAGGCCGCTAAACCGTGGATAAGCTTACTATTTCTTTGCTTCCAGCAAGGACCATCCTCATGAGCTGGAAAAATGCAATGTAGAGGGGAGTCCAAAGATTGCCTCTAAATCTAACTCACAGATTGGAACTGATTCTCCCTGAAAAAGAGGTAGAGAAATCCTTTCAACACCAAGCAATTAGCTCTCCTCCCAGAACAATGCCCATTGCAGTTCACTAGTCTTTATGCCTTGGGCAGAAAAGGTGAAGTCTATTTTACACTGATTTTCTGGCTCACCTGCAACTTGAATTGGCACAAATCCTTTTAAGCACCTTCAGTAAACTTGTGTTTTGCTAAATACTTGAGGACAATGGCTATCTCAACGTAGAAGCTTCATTAAAATCTACCTGTCAAAGACTACTTATTTTGGATGAAGTCAGCATTTCCTTTAGAATATACTGGCTCTGTGTCCAGTAAACAGTGAAGCCTTCATGTTCAGGGTCTCATACAGTGGAGGGAAAAGGCAGCTCAGTCTCGCTTGTCATGATGTGTTCTGCCTAGCCTGTGCCATGCTTTGGACAAAGCAAATATTAGAGTCAACTAAAACCTTAAGGATTGTGGAAAAATAGCTGTGAACAAATACAGAAGAATTCAGCCAGTCTTGGAACTTACTATCCTCAGTTTGATCTATCTGCTTCACAGATCTGAGGATTATCTGAGAGGTTAAGTACGTGTCACCTGCACTAATCTCTAGTTTGAAAAAGAAAAATTAATTGCAACATACTCAGAGAACAAAACCTCTCTGGCTCATTGAGGTCAGCAGCAACTTGAATCTTGCTTGTTCTAGATATGGGGATTGTTTTTCCTTTTTTCTTTCCTTTCTTAGAGGGGCCCCATGTTGAATAGCATATTGTGATGATGATGCAGATAAAGCAAAGCATTTTGTAACTTAACACAGAGACTGAATCCCCAGGAAGTATTTAGATCTTGGATGACTAGTATGTTTTGTTGAACATGTCACACTAACACGCTAATGCATGCTAACAATCCATTGAGTTCATAAAGCTTGAAAAAGCACTGACAAAGGACAGATGATGCAAGGCAGGAAAAAAAAGGAGCAATTTGTTTTCTCAATACAGTTGATAGATGCTTGGAAATTAAACATGACATACTTGCTGGAAGCCAAAATCTTCCATTGTCCTGCTGATCTCCCCCTCTGTTTGCTTTCTTTTCCCTATTAAAAATGAAATGTTGGAAGAATTGGCATATTTAATAACTTACTGTTGTGTCACTGTTCTACTGAAATCTTGGAAGTTTCTTTTTTTTTTTTTTTTGCCTGCTTAGGATCAGGCCATTATATCCATGTGGAAGCTGGGATATAAGGGAAGCAGAAAAAAACGAACCCAGCAGAACCACTCAGTAAGGGCAGAAACATTGCCCAAGCAATTCTTCTCTACCACACAAGCCTACTGAAGCCTTCATGGGAGCATCCTTAGTGACAGGAAGAATCTTGACACCAGGAAAGAATTGGTTCTGCACTACATAACTTTAGTCCATGTCAGGATGAAAATTAATTTAGCAATAGTGCTTAGGGCAGCTGATTGGCTTACAGATGCCTTCTCCCTTCCACTCTATTACTTAAGGCTGCAACTGTTACCCATTTGGAGACTTAAGTCGGTAGGAAGTCAACAGGTGGAGTTTGCCAAGCAAATTCCCTTCTTCTAACAGAAGTGTTGACTGTGAAGCAATTGTGGATTTGATTTTTGTTTTGCTGTTCATTTGTTAGTTTTTGTGTGTGTGTTTTTCACCAGAAATAGGGAAGAGTTCAAATTAAACAGATTCAGAATTGAGAATTTGCTTAATTAGATGGAAATAATGACTGAGTTAGAAATGTTACCCTAAAGCAACTCAGTTATTTTTATTCAAAAATCTAGCTGCATTGTGAAATAAAGGAAGTTGTCCCAGTCTACCTGAAGAAATGAAACATGCATAGACTTCGACTAGTTTAGGGCCTCAGCCAGTTCTGACAGCTTTATTGAAAACTACTTCCAAGTACAAATGTTGCAAGCTGCTTGTCTACGTCATGTGGATTTTAAATATTGCTCTATGACTCTGTATTGGTAAATAGAAATCCATCCTGTTCCTTCCAAGACTTTTATATTTGATGCCTTGGTGTAAAACCTCCTAAAAAGGCTGCATGCTTCAGAGGCAGGACCCACAGCTGCCTGATTGTGGGGCAGCATTTTAGGAGGCAGCATTCTGCAGATGACTTTCAAAGATGTGATCTTTGGGACTATTTGCTGATCTACATTCCCTTCTTTAAGGCAGCTGGCTGTGGCATCCCACCCTTAAGGAGAAGGAACATGCAAGATTCATAGATTCTCATGGTCAAAAGGAACAGCAAAAATCAGAGGGTCCACAAAAGCCCACAGATTTCATTAGTAAATTACACACTCAGCATGGAAATTGGTATGTTAGTTTCTGACCTATATAGGCACAGGCCAGTGGCTGTAGGATAAAGGGGTACAGTAGAAAGGGAGGGAGGGAGGGAGGGAGGGAGGAAGGAAGGAAGGAAGGAAGGAAGGAAGGAAGGAAGGAAGGAAGGAAGTCC
>VZRV01009988.1:162677-195065 GCA_013398115.1 Falcunculus frontatus
GAGGGAGGGAGGAATCAGCAGTCCTGATGGCTCCAGCATCAATCCAGCTGATGGTGTGTCCAAGGTCTTGGGTGTATCACCCAGGCTTGGTGGGTGTACCATTTCACAGACAGGTTTTCCCCATCCTGGAGCTAAGTTTCTCACTTTCTATGCAAAGTAGTTATCATTCACAGTTCATTCTTTCAGACCTTTCTGGAATTGGGCCAGAGGGCTTTGGGGGTCTTGGGTGGTCTTGATTCCCCCCCTACAAGGTCCATGCCCACTTCTCTGCCTCATTCCTGCACTTGAGCTGTGCCTGGACTTGTGCTTATCTGTAGGAGCCATAACAAGGATGTTTGTCCCAGAAAAGTGCTGCCCTATCTATGCATGGCACCTTCTCCAGCCACATCCTGTTCTTTCTCACAGTTTGTTATTACCAACAATCCTTGGCTGGCTCCACAGCTATTTTTCTATTGGTGTTTGACACATACACATCAGTCCCCTTATCTTCTAGGCTTCTACACTGGCTCACTGGGACCAAACCTCTGTTTATTCCTTGCTTTATTCTTTTCTTAGTGATTACTTAAAACCAGAGAACACTAATCAGTGAAGAACTAAACTAGGCACCTAGTTGAACTTTAGTCTAATCTCATCTGCTCTGCTGGAGGCTTCCAGTGCATCTGGGTGACATCAGGGAAGGGGATTTGACAGTCTTACATCCCGGTCCCATGGCTGCACAATGCAGTCCTTCTTTTCTACTGTCTAGACCTCCTTGGTTACTTGCTTGGATCTGAGAGCTTTGACTTAAACAGGACTTAAACAGTCTTAAAACATTAGCAAGGGAGTGCTCTGGGAGGCCGTTTTAATGGCTGTTCACAAAACTTGGCAGCAGACTTTCTCTATGACACAGTATACAAACCAGTGAATCAAGATCTTTGAATCCCTTATACTATCCATGAGTCCTATCCTGTGTCCCCTCTTCCTTTCACACCCTTAGTAGGATTAATTCTTTGTCATAATTTAAGTGGTTACTTGTTAGTAAGTTATAAATCCCTACTAAGTATCCTTGCTTAAATACATGAATGTACACGGGCAGCAGATGCTTAACTTTTTTTTCACTTCATGAACCTCTGTCTGGAAATACAGTGCAAAACATTCAGGGCAACAAAACTGTGCCTCAATTGTGCAGCAAAATCTGGTAAAATCAAACTGCTCTTCTTCTCATGCTATTTTAGTATGCCGTTTTCTTCAGCTAGCAACCTGTGGACAGGAGTAGATGATTTCTTTTAATGATGACCATTAACATGGAAGACAATTTGTCCTTCTCAGAGAAGGGACTCACTGGTCATGGTCAGGTTTTCCAGTTTTCCTTGCAATTACCAAAAATAATGACAAAATAGCACAGTTCTCTATCTATGACCCTAGTCATTAACTGAATGATGAAGGGCATACACTGTACATCTGACTTAAATGAATGCTCAGATCACAGGGCTCAGATCAGCGTACATAAGGGAAATGGTGGAAGACATGGGTGTTAATTGAAGTTAATGAAGTTACAGCAGAGTGACTAAACTATGGAGCTGACAACTATGCCAATAAGGGAATGGCTCTATCTTTAGCAGAGAGTAACATGCAACATAAATCTGATGCATGCCACCAGTCAAATATTTAGATTTCCTACACAGAGAGGACCAGCATGTCATGTTCTCTCTTTTTCTGTCAGAAAGCACTGAGTCCATGCTAAACAACATCTGTGCCAGTGAAATAAACACCAGCATTGCACATAAAGCTGCGCCTGAAATCTTACTTTTGTTCACTTAAGTAGTGGGGGTATTAAAGAGTACAGAGAAGCACAGTTAAAAGGTCAGTACACAACAGAAGCTGCTGTAGGGCTGAACCTGTCAAGGTCTGTGCAACAGCCACAGAGCCTTTGGAGAAAGAGCTATCATGAGAAAGGTCTCCCAAGCCCTTTGGGTGACCCTTCTGTTTTCTATGGCTTTGCTTCTCAGTATTACTTGGAGGAAGTGTGTTTTAACCACTTGTAAAGCCATGGATCTGATGCTTCTTAGACATGGCATAGAAACATGTTTTCTTGCTACCACTTGCTAATATCAAATACTTCAAGTCATATACTCCTCACTGAATTCACCAGGTGTAAATTGTATAATTTGTAGAGCAGTTTCTGTGGAAGTTGTTAATCTTTGACTCATTCCATGGTTTATCACTCCAAACATTTATTCAGACCTTCTGAATGCCTCCTGAGGAGACTGTCTTTCAGTAACAAGACCAAGATCTATGGCCATGATTAGAGGTTAGAAATTCTCCGCGGAGAGTTAAAGACATCTTGAAAATGGGACTCAGACCCATACTGATAGACATGTGTGACTGTCAGTGTTAAGAACAACCAAAATAGTTTTCAAAGCTGGACTTGCTGATTTTTTTTCTAAGAATGTCATTAAAACATGTTTTTCCCATGCTAGTCTAATGCTTTATGCTCAGGGTTTTTTTCACAGAGCAGAAAAACAATCTATACAAATTTTATTGTGAATATCACTACAAGTTTATCCAAAATGTCAAGACTGAACTTTTCTGTGGGACAAAACTGGAAAGATCCAAAGTATAATTATGGATTTGACTATGGATTATTAAATTTGACTGGGTTTAAGTATCCTTGAACTACTAAATAACTCGGCAAGCTAATGTCATATTTCAAAGTAGTTACAAAAGGCTAGAAAAAAAGCTAGGGTCCCTGATTCCTGCACAAAAAGCTGAAAGGAGGTTGCTCCGGTAGATAATCCTCTTATTACACTGCCAAAATCATTTCAGGGATTGTTTTATTGAAAAATTTGGCCTGGCTTTATTAATGTGAAAGGTCTTCTGTCTTCTTCTTCTGTCCAGCTCTATCCAATTGCAGGTAGTGAGATATCAAAGATGGAGAAAAGGATACGGTTTTTCATGAGTTTGCTACTGAACTTCAATCATCTATTCACTTTGCAAGCTATTGATAACAAAGACTGAACACATAGTAACTTTGTCACTGCCTCCAGAAAGGTTAATGTACAACAAATTCTGTAGATTCTTGAACATTTAATAGGAAAGGAAAATATTCCAGGATATGTTAAACAATAATTTATAATTAACCTGTTCCAGATAACTTTAGGGGAAGTTGCAGCATATAGGCCTTGCTGACACAGGGACATCACTAAGACATCTGGGAAACATTTTATTGCTTAGGTGTATCAGCCACAAGGTATCTATCAAGCAAATATTGTGTGTGGTCACTTAAAGTAAGGCTACAGGGAATAGGACATTGGATACTGTCTTCTGTCTCTACCAAGGTGACACAGTACTGCCAAGCAACAAAAATTTGGCCTTACAGACTGCACATAAAGGCTGAGAATGAACACGTAGCTTGTTCTCCACACTTTATTATTGTATATTTGTTGCTCTAAAGAAAGCCTCCCCTCTTTTCCTACTGTTGATGACTTTTCTTTTAAAATGAAATTGATAGGACTTATTATTCGCTTCTTCTGAGTCCCAGTTTTACAACGTAGAAGTCAAAGCACATTAATCTGCACACCTACCCTGCATGATCTTTGTTCGCACCAGTATTAGTCTGAAAGGAATTCTCCTCCACTTTACATTGTACAATTATCACAGATTTCTTTTTTCTCTGTAGTCTGAACTACTCCTTTTAGAGATTGTCTGAACATACAAAGTGTAACTGCTGTGCTACCTCTAATAGTCCAGTCACACCTAAAATAAATCAGTGGTTTTTTGTCCTGAAGTTCTTTGAGCCTAGTAGAAAAAGTAGGGAAAGATCAGCCTGTTCCAGTTTGGTGTGGATATCCAACCTGAAACATTATGGGTGCTGCTCTGCCTGGACTATACGGAATACAGCAAAACCAGAAGACTAAATCGGACTGTAAGCTGTTGAAAATTAGTTGGAGGAATAATGAGTGACGGGACAAAGTCTGTATAAGCTTTGTTAAAATCTGGATAAGTTGCTAAAGTGGTCTGGTAACGTGAAACTATGCAGTATATGCTTGTGATCAGACAAGCAATGTTATAGAAGTATCTTAATCTACTCTGTCTTTTATCTTGAAAATATTTCATCAGCTTTTTATTACTACATCTGAAAAGACTAGAACCAAAATGATTGAGGGATCTCATGCTTCATTGGGAGCACAAATATGAATGTCAAATGATTGAAGTAGGATGATTACTTGGGATGAAGAACACTTATAGAGCTAAGGCTACATACACTATACCCATATTTTTTGGGTTTTATATCTTCTATTGATGGAAAAAACCCTGAAACATAGCTTTAGTCTATATGACTCTCTCCTCTTCAAGACAGACTAACTGTACCTTTCTTCTCTGAAATACTGACATGTTGGAGGTTATGGTTAAAAGAGTAACCAGCAGAAAAGATCCATCTAAGCTGGCTTGCACAATCCACCCAGCTGACCTTGGCAGAAAGTGCAGACATCCTCTGCACTCCTGGAGGACAACACAAGATGTGCAGTGTGGTCAGAGAAGTGCACTGGAAAATTTTACTCCAGAAAGTACCTTCATCTGATTACATTTCATAAAAACACCTATAATTCACAGAAGTACTTTGGTTAAGACAAAAATAAGATCGTCTGTTCAAGCTGGTGTATCCTTGGTGAAAACATCTGACTTTGCAAAACTGAACCGAACAGCCTCAAACATCCCATGTATTATCTGCATGTCAAGCTCAAGCTAAGAATTCTGAAACTTCCATTCCTTTTCTGTTCAGTCATCTGATTTGAAATTAATCTGAAGAACACAAAGCCAAAATGCAAATTCTTGTGTGTTGGCTTCCAGATCCAATGTACTCCAAGAGGACATTCCATGTTCTAGGAAAATGTTTTCCAAAGGCTTGGATCAGAAGTCATCTAGAAACAAGCATAGAGCTGTTTCAAGTTCAAACTGAGGAAACCAGCACTGCAAAACAATCTCTGTGCTGTGCTTCATTTCCTGAATGCAATTGTTCTATAATGAAATTTCCTTCCCTTTGTTTGTATTTAGAATCATTTCAAGCTGAAAGAGACCCATAAGGATCCTCCAGTGCATATTGAGACCAACTCCATCAAGTCCAACTCCAATTTCCAGGAACTAATGTTATCTAGCATCAAATTTACTTTATCTGTTAGGTTTCTATCAGTTCTTAGACAGTTGTGCCTGCTGTTAAAATTGCATGCAGTGCAAATAAGTACTAAAACTCGTTAAATATTTCTGTTTGACTTTTATAGAGAAATAAGATGCTTCTCCAGTGGCAGAACTTTGCACCAAAACTGCCCTTTTAAAAACTGTTTTAAAAAGGTTTTTAAAACTGTTGGCTATCAAACTTCACCTCTGTCTAGAAACTTCTTCTAGAAACTGGCATACCTGTCCTTATTCACAGCAGGGCTAATTCTGAACTTCTTGTTTTACAAGATGTAAAGATGTTTTCATACATGTGCTCATCCATGCTTGCTGCTTTCCCTGACCTTTAAACTCTTCTTGCTGAAACTTGTTCAGCACTAAGGTCATATTAAATGTCAGTAGATGAGTGTACTTGCATTGAGGCATTGAATTTATCTATCTCTCACAGAAAGAGGTGGAAAGTATTTTATTGAACACTCTGTCCTGCTCCATGGCAGTGAGTCTCTTTGCTGTGTAGATGGTACCAGTTAGGAGAGGTGGAGGACAGAGCTTCTGTCAGAACATTGGGAAGTATTTAAGGTAGTGAGTGCATCTGCCTGGCTGTTTTCAGTTGCAGTTTTGGCTATAGAATTTAGTGTGTCAGAGAAGAAGGCTAAGCCTGGATGAACTTGAAGAACTTGAATAATGTGTTAACAGCATGTATGAAATGCACCTTCTCAGCTCTGACACCACCAATAAATCTGTGGATCTGTGAAACCAAGTGATGAGGCACACTTCAGAGCTTCATCATGGGATAATTCCGTCATACAAAGACTGCATGGATTTTAACCCTTACATGGACAGAACCTAGCCAGTGCTCAGAAATATCAGTTTCTCATCTCTACATATTGTAGCTTGTAGATAGCTTTAATTTCCAGAAGTCCTGAAAAAAATGGTTGTATGCTTTGATTTCTACACATTTCCCATCTCCATACAAATTCTGTAATGCATACCAAGAGCTGGCCAAAAGCACAACAAATAGGGAAAGAAGAGACACGCTTTATCATGGTGGTGGCTGAATTACATTCCTATGAGATCTTACACGTAAAACCAACTTCTGAAGCATTTCCTATAGCTGACAGTTCCAGCCTCAACACTGCAGCAGGCAACTAGTTAATGCAGGTAAACAAGCCATTCCCTGACATCATAAGTTTTTCCAGGAACAATGTCATTTTGTATTATTTTCATACCAGCCTTGAATAGTAAAGACTTAACACACAAGTCACCCTTACATTCCACCTGTTCTTTACTCACTGCCTCCCACTTACTTTCTTCTGCATGAAAACACTAAAACATTTATTTAAATCAAAAAATTATCAAGGTTGGAAGAGACCTTCAAGATCATCCAGTCCAACCGTCCACCCAGCACTACCCCTGTCACCCTTAAACCACTAAACCACATCACCAGATCCAGATGCCTGTTAAATACCTGCAGGGATGTTTACTCTACCACCTCCCTGGGCAACCTATTACAATGCTTTATCATCCTAATGGTGAAAAAATGTTTTCTAATATCAGAATCTCCCCTGTCTCAGCTTAATGTCATTTGTTCTTGTCTTCTCACTACAGGCACAGCAAAAGTGATCAACCCTCACCTCACTGCAGCCTCCTTTCAGGCAGTGGTAGAGAGCAATGAGATTCCCTCTATGGGATCTGTGGGAGATGGTGTCAAGTGCTTTATTGAAGTCTAGATATACAACATACACAAGTCAAGATACTAATTTTAGGTTTTCACCTTATTAACCAATCATTTATTAATAAAATAAGGTCTTTTGCTAAAATATTTTAAGATGTCAAGCTATTTCACAAGTTGAGTCACAAGTTGAGTGGGTTTATCAATATGTAGATTTTGCTCCAAGTTTTAATACAATGGATGTAACTGTAGCTAAGAAAAGGGAAAGTGTGATTAATTTTTCTATGCTAAATAACTTAATTGCTCAGAAAAGGGCTTAGATTTTGGACTCTTGTTGCACATGTGTAGTAATACAAAAGCACTTGAAAGTTATGCAGTTCTTTAAACTTAGCAAGTGACACCTTCTCTGCAAGAACAAGCACAGTATTGATTGTACTTTATAGCAGAAGCTGGCAACATTCCAAAGGAGCAAGGAGACTGGAAAACTGGTAAAATGAAAAACAAAATACTTCTTGAAGTCTTACTCAGCAGTAAAAGCTGCACTGTCCCCTGCAGCCCCCATGATTCAGGACATTTCAGCCAGCAGAATGGAAGATTTTTTGTAAGAACACTATACTAGCAAGGACCATTCCCCAAGCAACTGCTCCTAGTGTCACAGGGCTGGATCTACTTTAGAGCATTAAGACCACTCTCTAAGCCCATGGCATTGCTGTCTCCCCTTTTCTGCAGTCATATTCCTTTCTTCATTTCCTTCTCCAGACAGGGACTTGGAAGAGACCTAGGGAACCTTACAGTAAATCAAGAATGCAGAGCTAATGGTAAAAGGGTGATTCAGCATTCACAACAGATAAACTCAGTTATTAAATACATATTGGCAGACAAAAAATGCCCCTATTTTTGTTTATACACAAAACAGTCACACTATTCCCCCCCCAATAAAAAACTCACAAACCAAACCCAAGCAGATCTCTTAAAGTACTACTGAAAGTCAAATATTAAGAAGGGAGCGGAGCAAAAATGAGTTCTATGTGAAAGACTATCACTGCATGACGACATCTTCATGGATGTACTATAAAAGTATTCCTCACAGCAAAGCTACTAGCATAAAAAGCAAATAAACCTAGTTCAAACAGCAAATTAACTGTAGGATAAGGAGATAGCAAATTAATATATTAAAAATGTAAGTTTGAAGTCAATGTCCATTGGTACAGATTCACAAATCTGTGCAGCAAAAATCTTTCAGAGATTCAAAACTATGTTTCTGTTTTTCTGGAAGTCGCAGTCCAGCAGAATATATGTCTTGCTCCTAAAATAGAGAACTTGCTGACAATCGGAACGGTCATTCCGCTGCTTGATGAGGTGGAAAACCTGACATCTGTGTCAATTTCATTTGAGGAATAAGTCACTGTAATCCTCAGTTCTGTCTCCAAGCCTATATATTCCTGATTTTTGCATTAAGAAAACACTACAGATGAGTGTTTCAGGTTGGGACCAGCATTTTTTCAGTTAGAAAAAACCTACATCTATGAAGCT
Source organism: Falcunculus frontatus (assembly GCA_013398115.1). NCBI lineage: Eukaryota > Metazoa > Chordata > Aves > Passeriformes > Falcunculus > Falcunculus frontatus. Next base: position 171,034 of record VZRV01009988.1, read on the forward strand.
ATGTGATATTATCTCAAAAAGAAGTGTAGTTTACTTGCTTTTTCTTACCAATAGACCTGATATTTAAGACATTTCCAATAAAATAGTAAACAACAGCTTCCTGACACATGTGATTGAGAAGCCAAGCAGGAAAGATGCTCAGCTGGACCAGATACTTACAAACCAGAAGGAATTAGTTGGGAATATGAGGATTGGTGGCACCCTTGACTGCAGTGACCATGAGATGGCAGAGGTCAGGATCCTGAGGGAGAGTAGCAGAGCAAATCACAGAATCACAGCCTTGGACTTCTGGAGGGCAGAATGTAACCCCTCTAGAGATCTGCCTGGAAAAATCCCATGGAAGACAGCCCTGGAGAGAGGAGAAGTCCAAGAGAGCTACTGGGCTCCAAGCTCAAGAACAGTCCATGCCAACAAGCCGAACCAGAGAGGGCAGGAGGCTGCGTGGCTGAGCAAGGAACTCCTGACTTGGCATAGACATGAAAAGAAGTGTACAGGAGGTGGAAGGAGGGGCAGGTGGCCCAGGAGAACTATAGAAATTCTGTCTGACAGTGGAAGGATGGGTTCAGGAAAGCCAAAGCTCACCTGGAGTTGAATATGGCAACACATGTGAACACCAACATGGAAGGTTTTCACAAGGACATCAGCAGCAAGAAAAAGACCAGAGAAAATGTAGCCCCACTGCTGAAGTGGGCAGGGAGCCTTGGTGGAAAAAGATGTGGAGAAGCCTGATGTTCTCAATGCCCTGCCCCTTTCTTTCTTTATACCCTCAGTATTCCAGGCTTCTAAAACCAGTGGTAAAGTCCAGAGTGATGTATGACCACCTTCAGTGGACATCAAGAAGGTTAGAAGGCACTTGAAAAGAGGGGACCTACCCTTTGTCCATGATGTGATAGAGGAAGTAATCCTAGAAACCATTTACAGACAAGAAGGTGACTGGCAGTACTTGGAATGGGTTTATGGAGGGGAAATCCAGTCTGATCAACCTGATGGCTTTCTACAGAGGGGTGACTTTTTTGATGAACATGGAAAGAGAAGTGGATAGTGTTCTTTTGCACTTTGGCAAGACGTCCAATTGTCCACCCCCTAACATCCATGTTGAGACTGGTGTGGTGGGTGGAGAAAAAAGATAATGGTGCTAAATTCCTCTTGGTTACACCTCTTGAAGGAACAAGAGGAAAATGACAAAAATTAAAATACATGAAACTTTGCTGAAACATGAGAAAAACCTTTGGGGTTTTTCCATGTGTGTTGTCAAACACTGGAACAGGTTGCCCAGAGAGGTTGTGGAGTCTCCACTCTCGGAGATATTCCTCTCAGTAAGCTGCCATAGCTGACCTGTTTGAGCAGGGGGCTGGACAGGGCAATCTTCACCAATATCTCCCAACCTCAACAGTTTTGTGTTTCTTTAATCAGGATAACATGATTATAAACTTGCAATAATATCTAAACTCAGTGAAGGTTATTCTTTCAGACCTTGCTTCAAGCAATAAAATGTAAATAGTATCTACTTTCCCAGAGGCTTTCTCCTTGTCTCAGAGAAAGGTGACCATGGCAACACTTTAAGAAATCTAGTGGAGGACAGTGGGTTGGGTCAAAGGTCCCAAATTCAGAGGCTTCTACTATTCCAGTTTCCAAAGACTTTTTGACTAAAAAACACGCATTTGAGTATTTAATGAAAAGCCATGTAAGCAGCTGCTACTAATCACAGCGAATAAAGTAAAAAATGTAAGTCTTGCAGAATCAAGGCTACACAATATTACTTGAGCCTGTAATACAGCTACTTGTCTCCTTGCAAGCTGGAAATTATTTCTGACCTGGCAAGTATAGCCTGTACTCCAAGACAAAAACTGTCATGAGTACAAAGCAATGCTGTGCTCTGGCATGTTTCCTGGGGTTTTTTTGAAAAGTGTTGTGGATATAATGTCAACAGAATTTCATACAGGGGTCACTTTCTGGTTTATCAAAAGGTCTTCCACCCTCCTTAACTGCAATATTTAACTTTATTTTTTCTAAAATTTAGTTTTAAAAGGCCTATGTGCTTCCTCTTTGCAATCTGTAGCTTAGAGGACAAAGAATTTGTTGGTCAAGATGCACATAGTCTTCACTTTATTTTGTCTATCAGTCTGCTGTGTGGCCTTGGGCAAGTTATTTCATCATCTGAACTGTCTTTGTAAAATGGGTAGAGTGATACTAGAATCCTTTTAAAAGAGCTTTCAGATGTACTCCATGTAGAACCCAGCAAGTAAGAACTGAACATGCTGTGCATTAGTGCCAAAGACGCAGCTTCTCTGTACCTGGGAAGATCAAAAACTCTCTGTCTGATGCATTAATCAATTCCAGTAGAGATAAGAACATGTTAATGTCATTATACAAGGCATTGGCAATGTTTCCTCAGCACACCGTGCAGAGAAAGATTTACCTAAACTGAAAAAGGTATAGGACTGGAAAAATTATTAGGAAGAGGGAACATAAATTACTTCGACTTGCTTAGTATAGTAAAACCTTTGTTTTCTTAGAAGGTTTTGACTTCTCAAGAGAAATACACAAGAAAGGAGGAGATCTGAATAAAAAAAAATAGGGAGAAGAAATCAATTAACAAATGTTGGCATGGGAACAAATGCCCAGTGCCTGCAGAACTGAATCAGAAATGAAAGGTTTCTCCTTTCCAGACAATTGAGGTTATGTGTGCTTAGGCTAATAGCATAACGAGATCACAGAGAAGCGCCTGGTTGCTTTATAAACAGTATTGCATGTTGTGGTTACTGGTGATGCCTGGTATAGGTCTCAGTTACAGGAGAATATGTGTTATGGATCTGTATTTTCTGTCCCCTTGCTTCTCTTGTTTGCTATTCCCTCTCACTCCCCACAACCACTCCTACCTTTACGTGCTGGCAGTAGCAACACTGACCTGAGCAAAGGTAAATCAGGAGCATCCAAACCCATGCTGTATTTCAAACCGTGATGTGGTAGTATTTTTTAATAACCTGTTGCAAAAATGACGGGCAAGACAGAACTACTTGAATGAGGATTGTAGGCACTGAATAATGTCCTGAAATAAATGGTGAAAGCTTTTAACTGTAATTAAATCCACTGGAAATTTAATTTTTAAATGTGTCGTCAAGAAGGAAAAACTTTTATATGTATGTTTTGTCAGTGCCAAACTATTTGCACTAATCCTTATAAAACAGGCTTGTGTGATGACTAGGATTTACTTTCCAAGTTGATAAAATAAAAAGCAGATGGGATAAATGTAGCTGACACAGATGTGGCTGCTATTTCTTCAAAATCTGCCTGCCTTTGAGCAAACTGTAACATAGATGGTGAGATGCTGGATCCTGTCCAATAATGAAAAACTCTCCTCAAAGCTACAGTATGCTTTCAAGCTGAAAGCTAGTCTGTGCTCTGAAAAACCTGCTTTCACAATCTTGGTTAACTCTGTCATTGCTGGCTTTACAGTAGCCAAGGCCTAGGACTTCTATGGAAAGAAGCATGCATTCCCCTTTCCCCTCGCCCCAAACAGCTGGGGCATTGGCTGTCACAGCAGATGTGTGAGGCAGTGTCTGAGGAGCTGGCTCATGCAACCTATGTGCTGTGGGACACCCAGAAGTGCACAATTCCATCCCTGCACAAAAATGAAATCGCAAGGAGAAAATGAGAGGCTGGAAAGTAAAATTACAGAGGACATCTAGTCCACCCTCCCTACTCAAAGGAGGGTCAGCTCAAGCAGGTTGCTGAGAGCTGTGTCCAGCAGAACTTTGCATTCCTTCACTGGTGGAGACTCCACAGATAACAACATCAGGCAACTCCCTCAGCACCCAGTGCATCCCATCAGAACTCATGAATTTTGCAGTACCACAGAATATTCTGAGTTGGGAGGTACCCACAAGGATCATCAGGTCCAAATCTTATGTGAGCAGCCCATACGGGGATCGAACCCACTGTCTTGGCACCCTTATTTCTTTAAGTCTAGTTTGTTTAATGTTTCCTAACCTGACTGTCCTCCATCAGGGGCAAGTCTGCATTGCCTGGGCTTTCTCTGTTGTTTCAGGGACTGGAAAGTCCTGAAGGCTGAGGCAAAGAAGGTTCAGAGCAACTTTGTCTTTTCTGTATTTTTTTCAGTCAAATCCCTGGTCCATACAATCACAGATCTATACTTGATATAGGATGCCCTTTACCCCTGAGGACCCTTTTTAGAAATCTTTCTCTTTTACCTTCATATCCTCTGCCATATTCAACTCCAGGTGAGCTTTGGCTTTCCTGAACCCATCCTTCCACTGTCAGACAGAATTTCTATAGTTCTCCTGGGCCACCTGCCCCTCCTTCCACCTCCTGTACACTTCTTTTCATGTCTATGCCAAGTCAGGAGTTCCTTGCTCAGCCACGCAGCCTCCTGCCCTCTCTGGTTCAGCTTGTTGGCATGGACTGTTCTTGAGCTTGGAGCCCAGTAGCTCTCTTGGACTTCTCCTCTCTCCAGGGCTGTCTTCCATGGGATTTTTCCAGGCAGATCTCTAGAGGGGTTACATTCTGCCCTCCAGAAGTCCAAGGCTGTGATTCTGTGATTTGCTCTGCTACTCTCCCTCAGGATCCTGACCTCTCATGGTCACTGCAGTCAAGGCTACCCCAATCTTCACATCCCTGAACAGTTCCTCTTTGTTTATAAACATGAGTTTCAGCAAAGCATCTTTCCTGCTTGGCTTCTCAATCACTTGTGTCAAGAAGTCCTTATTGACAACTTCAGAAACTTTTGGACTGTTTCTGATGTGCTGTGTTGCCCCACCAGCAGGTATCAGGGTAGTTTAGTGTCTGAGGATCTCTGAATGTGACGCTTCTTCCAACTGTTTCGAGATGTCCCTCAATGTCCCTTGCCCGTTTCTTCCTCCTGAGCAGGAGGTCTTGGTAGCAGACATCACTGCAACATCACCCACACTGCTCTGCTCTTTAATCCATATGCTGTCAGGTGGCTTTTTGCTTGTGCCCAGGCAGAGTTCCACACACAGCCATTGCTCACTCACACAGGCAGGATGCAACACTGTGTAAGGGCTGAAACCCCTGTTTTGATACAACAAACTTACAGATGAGCACAATGTAAGTTATCAAGTCTATTCAGTTTAGATCATGTATTCTCTGTAACTGGCAAGATAATCTCTGTGTTTTGAACTTTGTGGAGGGCAAAGATTTCCAAATCCTACATGAAATCCTGCTGTACACATAAATGCAAGCTCATGTCTACGGTTCTGTACAAAGAAAATGTGCAGTTAGCCTGGGTACTTTTTTTACCACGGCTAGATAATAATAGAAAACAAATATGAACTTTAAACAAGGAAAAGAAAAAGACATACTGACATTATCTGAATATTTAATATTTGTTTTATGTGATTAAAGCAGCCATGCAATTCTGGAAGGGATCTTCCATTTTAATATCTCCCAGAAGATATGCGATAAGAGGTATCAAGGTGATAGATTATTTTATGACCTACACAATGAGGACTTTTGAGTGACTGTGAAACTAAACCAGCTTCTAAACATGCATCAACACAGCATGAGACACCGAACGAATGAGTTCTGTTTACAGCAGTACTTTCAGTGCCTGCGTTAACTGCACCCTGAAGGCAAATGCAGAAAATCTCCAGTTCCTTTGCTTGCTGTATTTGGACTGCTTCTTCTTGCCCCTGCTTTGCATAGATATTTCTAAGCCACACACTGTCGGGGTCTGCGCTGGGGTTTAGCATTCACACCGGCTGGCTTCTCCAACACACCGGCAGCAAAGAGACAGGAAGGACTTCTGTATAGAGTTCCAAGAATGAGAATTTATTGCATCCTCACCTGTCGAGGATTCTAGCGACAAAAAGCACAGAACAATGAGAAACTTAAGATTATATATGGGCGCGGGGGAGAGCATCGGGGACCAATGGTCTGGGGACTGGGGGGTGGGACATAGGCGCGGCCTTGGCATATAAGGGAAAAAGGGGCAGGGGAATCCACAGGCCGGTCAGGGAAACAGAACTGGGGTTCATTTTCATGGGAGAAACGAAAACAACCTGAGAGGCCTCACCCTAAGCTGGAGGGTATCTCAGGGTCTGTCCCTCTAGGGGACTCTCTCATTCCCTGAGTGGGATATTCAGTGGCTCCTGCAACACACCAAGATCTTCTCACCTGCAAGTACCTGTGCCAGGTTTACAACAACACATAAAGTGAACACACCTTCCTCACCTGTGATTCACCAGATTGCTTTGCTGAAGGGACAAACACTTGTTGCAAGAGTCTTCACCCTCCAGGACTTGCCCTTTTGCTGAGCTAATATCCAGTCCTTTGAAAGGCCTGAAATAAGAGCATATCTGTCTGGCTTCTTGCCACAAGCCGTGTCATCACACGACTTTGCAGCTGCTCAGGTGAGATAGGAGAAGATGTATAGCTACAAAACACATGTAATTCATCCAACTGCACTACTTTGTTTCTCTGTCCATCTGGGATGGGGATTAACAGCCACAGCAATTGAATTGCTTTGGAAAAATCTCCTGCATAGCAGAAGACTTTAAAAAATCACATCACTATTTGTGCTTTTGAAGGGCATGAAGGAGTTCTCCCTACTATGTCAGCTGCCAGCACTCTCCATCCTAATGCCATTGATTTTTAGCATATTTTCATGTCATCTTTCAGATGTGTCTTTGGAGTTAGTGCATATTGAAAATTAATGCTGGGTGTAAAGAGGAAATTTCCAGTCTCAGCCATATTTCTGGATGTCACTATCTCGTGTCACTGACTTTGTATTCTTCACTGGGATTACATCTTGTCAGCCCTGGGCTTTCCCCTTCTCCCAGTCAGAATGCACTGAAGCTGTGGTACAAGCCAGAGGCTAGGATCTGGTTTAGTCCTGCCTGCTGCCCTGCCACAGCACCAGTGGTAGACTTTTTGTCCAGAAGAATTTCAGGTTGCTGTAGATGAGTGTGTCATCAGCACTTACTTATGGTCCCGTCGTTCACCAGCAGAAATAACCTAAAATTTAGGTTTATTAAAGGACCTCCTTTAGTTTATCTCTGATATTTTAAAGCTTAATCCCCAAATTCTTTTTTTCCTCTGTAAGTCTCAAAGCCCCTGTAGTTCTACATATAAGCTAGTTCAGAATAGAAATGGTGGAACCAAATTCACAAAAGCTTTTTTTTTTTTTTCACAGACAGTTGGAACTATTCAGTCACTGTCAAAGTCAGAGGCACAGTCACCTTTGCACTCACACCCAAGCAAGACTACAGAGATAATCAAAGCACAGAAAAATCTAGTGCGAGGGATGGATTGCCAAGTCCACCAATTCATTGGTGAAAAGAAATTTTCTGGATAATAGTTGGTATTCAATGCTATTCAGTGGCTTTAAAATAAAAGTGTCTTTAAGGAGTTTAAGAGTCTGCTGTAGGCATAATAATCTCTCTACTAACACACCTTTAGGAATAAAAGGAAAGAAGGACAATTTTGACTCCTTTTTCTTGTAAAGGAGTTGAGGCAAAAGGTTAGTGTTTAAAAATACACTTTATCAGCAGCCAACTGACAGTAGCTAGAAAACCAAGATGTTTAATTCTGTGTCTTGTAGTCACTGTGTGCTGCAGTGTATTTCCAGTCACACACAGGAATCAGCGTTGCTGATTTGCAGGCAGCTCTGTGAGTAATACATGGGTTCTACAACGACCAGCATGTCGTCGGCAACAGACTGCTGTTTCTTGCAGTGTCAGAGGCCTGCTCCAAGCTCCATCACTGCTTGGTGAAAGTTGTTCCAATGAAAGTGTCCAGAACCACTAGCCTGGACTTTTTTTAAATTGAAGTGGGTTTTGGTCTGCTGGGGATGTTAATACAAGAGACAGACAGAGCCAGGATAGAAATTAATCCCAGACAAGGTTGGTTTAACATGCCAGAGCAATGAAAGCAAAGAGTTTTCTCTGCCTCTCTCACTGTGACCCCACAAAGCCGTGTGATACACATAAAATATCATCTGCTGGATTACCTGATGAGTCCAGCCCTCTTTACTCAGAAACGAAGACAGAGAGATGTTAATATTTGTATAATGGTAAAGCACTATGTGTAGTAAAATAACTGAGATTTTTCTGTTTCTGCTGGTCTAGGCATGGGGAACATGGCAAGTGTGTTAATTTTGACCTGGTTTTGCTCAGTGCTGCTCACAACACTCCAATACAGATGCGGTGAGAAAAGGAGTGTGAGAAGGCTGCTCTTCTCTTCCTGGAGACTGCTTTTAGTAAACATTTATCAGCATTGATACACCCTTAAAGACTCACAGGGTAGACTAGTAAGGCCAAAATGAAATCTCCTGAAAACTCAGATTAAATTTACTCTTCTTCATCAAGTAAAATATTTTCAAAGCTTTTCTTTCATACAACAACTGGTTGCTTCCCACAAGTTTAGGACCCATATCCTTCCATTTGTATAAGGGTTAGAGCCTCTCCCAAGTTTATGCAAGAAATATGCTTCTTTATGGGCGTTTGTTGTGCACTTGGAACCTTCTTCTCCTGTTTCACTCTCCTTTACAGCAGATCCAGCTCTGCAAGTATCAAAGCCATCATCAGCTTTGCTGCTGGCTTTGCTTAGAATTAGGGTTAAGCTCAGTGTCCTGGAAAATCTGGGCTGGGAAGCAGTGTGGAGTTGTAACCATGAACAGAGGGCCTTCTGAAAACCATGGGTGGTCTGTCCTGGCCCACAGCAGTGTGGGGGTGGTGTGGGGCTGCCTGAACGTCCCTTGGGTGGGAGATGGGACCACAGCCACCAGTGGGAATTTGAACATAATAAAAAAACAAAGCCATAAGGAGCAGCATGTCAGTAGAAAATCCAAAGCAACTATGGATGTATGACAGAAAGCAAGCTGAAGCAAATGGCAGAGCTGCTCCAGATTTCTGCAGAATGGAGTCCTGGGGGGGTGAGGGGGTTGCTCTTCACTGGGGGCTGGTGACTAAGGCACTCCTTACAGCTGGGACTGTGGGGAGTCCAGCTGCAGTGGGAGCCTGGCTTCCAGCCTGCAGCACGTGGGAAGGATGTGGACAACGGGGCCCAGTATCAATGAGGACTGCCGTAAATGATTAGAAAAAAATTTTTTGCAGAGGCCACAGGAGTGGTGTTTCCTTAACCACCCCCCAGCCCCTTTATGAAACACTATCTGCAGTGTTCAGACAGGCGCCTTATTGCAGGAGACTTTTTTTTTGCCATAAGCAGCTTCTGGGAACATGCTGACCTCCTCTGACACAGGGGCACTTTCTAGAACTTCAGATTTCAGAGCAAGATGCAATTGTCCTCTTACTGAGCTACCAGGCCATCACATCCAGAAAGAAGTTTTTTCAGGGAAGAATAAATTCAGCATCATTAGTTATTTACGTAAAAGTTGTAAATAGCTCACAGAACAGAAAGCACAACGCATCCTGAAGGTTTGGGAATTACACAGACATCAGGGGGTTTTATTGGAAACATAATGATTAGAATATTTGTTTCTAGCCATTCAAATTTTCTTTTTAAGAATTTGACAAGAGGAAGTAAAACAGATGTATAGTCCTAAAGATGCAAATTAGGACACACCTTACGATTATTTCATCTGGATGAGCAGTGGTACTTTGTCATTTCTGGTATTAGTAGTGTTTTGGGGGAGTTTGTGTAACAGGATTGAAGAAAGTTTATATGAACATAAAATATATAATGCAGATATATTGACATCAGCAGAAAATAAATATATTCACTTATGATAGATAATTTAAAATGAGGGAAGCATCTCAGTGATTGCTAAGAAAATAAAGGAAACTATGTACAGTTCCTGCCTATGGCTAAAGAAAAATTTCCCATTTTTTCCTCAATTCTCCAGTGATATATTCAGAAGAACCTGCAACAGCTAATATGAAATGGTAAAAAAAACGAAAGAGAAAAATGAAACCTTACCAGGGCTCCAGCGGTATGTTTCAACATTTTTAGCATCTTTTCTGCACACATTTGATACTACAAGTTTTTCAATATTAATATGTGATACATAATACCTGATTTCAGGGCCGGAGGTTTGCTTCACCTCATATAAGTGATCTCCCTCTTTGCTCCTCACTCCCAATAGAAGACTGGTAAACATTCAATTAAAAAAATACAGAAGTTGCTGTCCACAGTTTCAGTCACAGTATCCTCCTTCGCTTTGTGCTCTAAATGGACAGATGGTGTTATAGAATACACCTCAAATTGCATCAGGCACTCATTGCCCAGCAGTATCATGGAGGGATAGCCAGGTCACCAGGTATGCCAAGAGCAGGATCTTGCTGGAGACATCCTGCTACTGCTTGGAGAAGCAGTAGCACTAACCAGGGTTTTCTTCAAACTTGTCTGATTTACAGTTTTGTAAGTATACTGCCTTGTCTTGAAGATTACTGTACTAAATATTTATATATACCTAACATTTGCATACCATTTGGAATTGTGTAGGATGAGCGTGCAGGATGAGCGTGCAGGATGAGCCATCCTGGACACCTACTTGTAGACAGTTAATACCTTCAGCTGTATCCTGTTTGCTGCCATATCTTGCTATCCATGAGGCTCATGCATAATCAAATCCTTCACAGTGGATGATGTTTTAAAACTGAAAGAGTATGCAATAAACCCACTTTATTTTCCTATTTGTCTGACTGACCTTCCAGAACATCTTCTTTCTGAACATATAAGATTGCAGTCTACAAGTCTCAAAAAGTTTCCACAGAGTCTATAGCCTTCTGTTTACTATCTACTGTGAGTAAAAGCACTTTCCCTAGTCCCACCCTTAAGGGGAAGAGAGCACACAACATTCATAGATGCTCATGGTTCAAAAGGAAGGACAAAAGTCAGAGGGTCCACAAAAGCTTAAAAAGTTTTATTAATAAATTACACACTTAGCATGGAAACAGGTATGCTAGTCTCTGATGTCCTAGTATAAGCACATGGCAGTGGATTTAGGATAAAGGGAAAAAAAGAGATATGAATTAAAGAGGTCGTGATGGAGAGAGAGAGAGAGAGAATGAAAGAAGGAAAGAAGAAAAAGAAGGAAAATAAAAAAGGGAGAAAAAGAGATCAACAGTCCTGGCTCCAGCATTGATCAAGCTGATGTGGTATCCAAGATCTTTTGGTGCATTTGCAGTCAGGCTTTGTGGGGTACCGGATAGATATGTTTTCCCCACCCTGGAGCTAAGCTTCTTGCTTTCTATGCAAATCCGTTATCATGCACAGTTCATTCATTTCAGACCTTTCTGGAACTGGGTCAGAGGGCTTTGGGGGTCTTGGTGGTCCTGATCTACCTCTAGAGTCCATGCCCACTTCTCAGCCTTATTCCTGCACTTGAGTAGTACTTGTGCTTATCTTCAGGAGCCAGAACAAGGATGTTTGTCCTGGAAAAGTGCTGTGTGCTGGTTTGAAAGTAAACCAGCAGGAGAAATGAACCCCACTCAATTACCTTAAGAGAGATTTCAGATCAGAGTTACAATTTACTAGAGAGATTACAATAAATGCAGTGGTACAGACAAAACTGGCTTAAACTCCCAAAGTCAGAGTACAATCTGGCACCCTGTTGGTCAGGGTGGTAGTTGCAGTCCTCTTGAGGTGAACAGTTGCAGTCTTGTCAAAAGCAGTGGGCCTGTGGAAGTTCTGATCCTCCTCCAGATCCATTGAGTGGTGGTGTCTCAAATCCCCAAACCCAAAGATTATATATGTTTAGGTTCCAGTGGGGAATGCTCAGCACCACCCCCAGAGCAGGGAGCTTTCACAATGGATGATGTAACACTGGGACTCATGGGATATTTTGGGAGTCCTTGATGATCTAAGCCATTGCAGCTGCCTATTCTGCTGGTGCTGTTAAATCCACTATGGCCCATTAGCAGAGATGACTCCCTCGGGATGGATGTGACTGTGCTGGTGTTTCCCCAGAGGGAGCTGTCACAACTGAGCCGTTTGTGAAGACGAAAAACCACTACCCTGCCTTGTAGGGTTTGCCTCTTCTCCCTTATCTCATTTAACACCCAGCTTGTAGCCTCAGGTGTCAGAAGTGCACTGGGCAGCTTCTGCGAATGACCCATCATTACCAGTTTGTCAGCAAACACAGAAACATACACAGTTTGGTTACACCCACATACTGCTAAACTGGCACTCTTCTCCTGTAACCAGGACATGCTGCTCTGCAACTGCATGGCCCCTTCTCCAGCCACATCTTGTTCTTCCTCTCAGTGTGTTATTACCAACAATCCTTGGCCATAATTAGCAACAATCCTTGGTTGGCTCCACAGCTATCTGGCTATTCGTGCTTCAGATATACCCATCAGCCCCTTACCTTCTGGGATTCTACCCCTAGATTTCCAGAAATGTCTATAAACCTGGGTACAGCAACTGTTTCTTCTGTGTCATCTTAATTGTGAATGAACAATGTCACTGCAGTATAAATAAAACTCATTCTAGAAACATTTTTAAGTCTCTATTTTGATCTGCTTGCTTCTAATACAAATTATTTCATGGCAGGTAGTAATTAATTCATCTTCAAATTCTTCCCTAGCATCAGGATATCCTTCCTATTTCACAGCAGAGAAATGCAGTAGGAGATTGAGCAAGTTCTTAGAAGTCAGTCTGTACAGCAATGAAAAAGGAAAGAATCCAGACTTCTAAAATGTTAGTCTAAATCATGAATCAAACTGACCCTTTGTTTCTGCTCACAGCAGACAACCTGTGCAATCCTCTGGATTGTCATTGCATGGCCTTGTTGACTAGAAAAAGTAAATCTCTTAAGAGATGGATATTACAGGATCTTTACTTGAAAAGAAATGTAGACTCAGTGAAGTATTAATGAATCAGGCATCCAGTCTACCTTCACAATTTTCCTACCATTACTGGCCACTGCATTAAAAATTTCCTGGTGTGCATTTTCTCTGTCACGCATAAATTTCCTACAACTAGTAGATGTTAAAAGTGATACATTTTCCTACCTACTGCCTGCCAAAAGTGGGAGCTATACCAGACAGTCGCTCCACTAGAGAAAGCAATGCCAGCCCTATGTTTACTTGGATGTGGAGGCAGCAGTGCAATGGCTACACAGTGTGTTGTGATTTGCTGGACAAAGAGACCACAGAGCACAGCTGACAGTACAAAACCAGCCTGTGTATAACCACGCCAACTGCAGCTGCACCTTTAACTGTAGCACGCATGGACTTCACCCCTAACAGACTGCAGACTGCAACCAATTTAAGGTCTGCTGTATCAGCAATCTCTTCCAGCCAGCAAACTTGTTCACTAGAATGATTTATCAGAAAGGTAAACAAAGAGAAAGAAAATACTGTTGACAATCATCCATTTAAAAATATGAACAAATATTGCAGAACAGTTTGCTCCCGTGTTTACCCTGTGCTGAGCAGGACATCAAATTAATTTGAAGATTAAACGTTCTGGAAAGCTTTGCCAATCAGGCATAATCCTTAATGTAGCTGCAGGGAATGGACCAGTTTCAGTGTTCTCCAGCTCTTCTGAGAAATACACACTTATGTTTTGTGGTCTGCCTAAACACCATCTTTAAGGCTCTGATTCAAAAGATACTGAAAGCGACTGGGAACCTCTCCATTGACCTCAGTGGGTTTTGGATCACAGTCTGAATTATTTCAGTGCAACCCAATCTGGTCTGAAGCACCCCAAGCTGTACACTTTTCCAGAGATTTGCGTTATTCTAGCATGATAAAGTATGACAGTGAAGATCCTAAGATATTTCTTGCTCTAGACTGATCATGTCCTCCCTGAAAAGTTGCTGTAGAGACTGACACATCATGTAAGAAAGCTGTTTGACTGCCATCCTTATAAGAACTCTTAAAACATTCAGTTGCCTTCCAGTCACCAGCCAGGTTGAGCACATCTCAAAATTAGATCACTAAGATATATTCCCTAAGGCTGATAAATTGACAATGCAAGGACTTTACAGGGAAGGAGATCCACATGGGAAATCTATGATTATTTCTTGATCTGTCCTCAACCATCATAAAGGATTTTCTGTCTTGCCAACATAAAAAATCATGACGGCAGATAAACTCATCTCTAGACCTAAACTAAGAACCTGTGTAGCCCTCTCTTTCCAAGTATTTCCAGGTAACTTCTTAATTACAAGTTTCTCCTCCATAAATTTTACTTTATTTCTACTTTTCCTAATTGCTGTATTGTACAAGGCATATTAACACAAAAGAATTTGTCAAAATACCTTTTAGAAAAAATGTTTAGCTGTAAATCCCTCTGAAAACTTCTAGACCTTTCACCAGAAAGCAATTTGCCTTATCGTGATCTCTCTGACAGACTATGGATTCAGTGCCTCCACAGCACAAATCTTCCCTTATCTTACCACTTCAGCTTTGCTTTATACAGTGAGAAGATCCATTCACTCCAAATGGCTGTAACAAGACTGTCACTTTTTACTCACCTCACAGCACATACTGTTCGAGGAAGTTGTGTACCAAATAAAATGCAGCAGGAGCAAGGAAACAGGCAGATGCAGAAGAACTCAGTTGTAAATATTACATCATGTCCTTTCACTGATTCACCCTGTCTCATCACCCAGTGAACTTCTTCCATGCCACCACTTCATTAAGCAGAAAGTATCATTGCTGTTGTCTGTCTTAAACTCTTAGCAGCTTGCGTGCAGTTTTAGAATAATTATAATTATTTCTTTTAAAATATCAAGATCTTCCAGAATATAGGTTATTGGCACATAACAGTGCTTGAAAAGAGACTAAATTGTGGTCTAAAAGGTTTCCTTGGGGACTCGATAGCAATGGCAAATAAATGCAAAACCAAGAGGATATGTTGGATTGCGGATTTTTAGATCATACATCCAAAACAATGGAAAGATCAGGAAGAAGGCAAAAGAGACATCTCTGTGTAGACTGAGGAAAAGCCAAGTGAAGTTTTGAACTGAAGGCTGGATGAAAGATTTTTTTATGGCTGGAAGCAAGAAAATGGTCCCCTGTAATTTCATGACTGTGGCTCCAAAATGGTGAATGACATACACTTTTCACTTAAGTAAACATGGCTCCAGCATTTTTTCCTCCTCCACCTCTAGGAAAAGCAATGAGGAGTGCTGAACTTTGAACTCAATTCAAAAATGGTATGGAGAAAGATAAACTGGTTTCCTTCTGAGTTCCACAAAAACAGGCTCCATGTCTTCCCATTTTCCGTGCCTGTGTTTAGCACTGACATACTTTCAGTGTCTAGAAGTCTCATTCAAACCAGATACAGACCATCTTCAAAACTGATTTGAATAGTTCACAAAGCATGAGGAGCTTTGTTTTATAGCATCTAATGAAATCATAAGCATACTTTTTGCATGTTATTGCATATATCCTCAGAAATACATACATACTAAGATAACTGAGATACTAGCGTGCTCTGCTTCTAGAAAAATCAACTCTTTAGCTGCATGGTGGAGCTGTTTTTCAAGGAAGAAACAGGGAAAATTAAGTCATTAAATATTCAAGGCTAGGAAAAAAACTTAAAGGTAACATACATTTCGACAGCATCCTTTTAAGTATTTTTTGTGCTTTTCCTTGAACTACTTCATCAGTTATTTATAAGCCATATCACAAAAATTGTAAACCATAAGAAAGAGCAATTTACAAGCAACAAAAACTGTATTAACATCTGAAAAAGTGTGTTTTCTAAAATATCAGGACAAAATAATATGCATTTCATTCTTTTCAGACTTCCTGCTCTTCCTTCGCCTTCCCCACTACCCTAATTGATATAAGGAAAGAAACAGTCCCAGAAAATTTTCATTACAAGCCTAGTTCTTCAAAGTGCTTATTGTCCTCTGATTTTTAGATTGATTCTCTGTGTTGTCCCTTACCACACAAAAGAGCAGATGTTTCTTATGCATACAAAGAGAAAACCATTTTCTTGTGGGTTTTTATGGCTTTAAGGGACCCGCAGCCTCTTGCACCTGCCAAAGTCAATGCAGCCCCACAGCTGCACGTCTGTCTGCAGGATCAGATAGAAATCTATCTGCATTAAAGGAGACATATGACAGCAACTATGAGTTCTCCACAGAATTAATCTGTGATAACATGGAGTGACTGTGTTTTGAGCTTGGAGGATGCCTCATCAGCTTTTAACTACTCATTTACTACTGCCCTTGTTGTCAGAAGACATAACACTGTGTTTCAACGTGTATTGCACCCTGCACAGAGATGCCGATTATTGTTCCATTTTTCTTGTATAAATGAACCAAATTATTACATGTTATTTTTTACAGACCTTCAGCCTTAATAAGGAAGTTTTTTGAGAAATATTTTACTGAGCCAGAATAGTTATATGCTAAAGTGAAACTTGCTTCCTTTGTCTTTCCAGTTGTTAAAAAAAGAAAAAAAAAGAAAAAAGGATAAAAAAAGAGGAAGGAACTAGTTATTTGTCTTTTAGTGAGACTGGCATTGCAAAACCATCAGTCTTGTTTGTGCTATTTGGACAGTTTATTGCCAGAAGACTGGTGCCTAGCTCTGTTGTAAGCCTGTGAATCTCATGATCAAGTACAAAGCAGACAATGGGAGTCAGAAGATAAAGCCAACTGCTTGGCTGGTTGAAGAAAGTGTTTGAAGCAGAGCAGTGCCTTGTAGCAGAGCAGTGCCTTGGCAGGCTGTAAGACATGTGGTAACCCCCTGCTACACAGCTAACAGAGTAACAAAAGCTGTAGGGAAGTAGGTCCCTGATTTAGAAATACAAATTATTCAGCATCATAGCTCTGCTGAGCTACTGCTAATACCAAGTTTGCAGGATAATGTTGTTTTATGCACCAAGAAAATCCCTAAGGGATTCCCCCACCCTCATCTTTTGGAAGCACAAAATACTTACATGGATTGCCCCATGCAGAGAGCATTTATTGCATTGCAGCATATGGCTGTCTAGTGTGAGGACATGAAATAGGGCCTTCACCTTTCTGGATAGCAGTGAATAATATTTTTTCATTAGACGCTGAAGAATTGCTGTCACCTTCCTAATTATCCAAGGCATAATTACACCTGATGAATGAAGATTTATTTTTCTGGACTTGTTCTCTGTAATTGTAACAGGGGTGCTGTAGGATGAGGAACACCTGCACTACTGAGAGCTTTTGCTCCAACTTTGACCAACAGAGTGACGCACAGGGGAAGCAAAGCACCCAGCTACCCCACCCTGCACCCAAGGGTACTGAGGGAACTGGTGGAAACCCTCACTGAACCACTTTCCACCATAGTTCTGGCTAACTGGGGAGGTCCCAGTTGACTGGAGGTTGGCAAATGTGTCACCTGTCCACAAGAAGGGCTAGAAGGAGGATCTAGAGGCACAGAGATGATTAGAGGGCTGGAGGATGGGCTTATGAGGACAGATTGAAAGAATGGAGGTTGTTTGGCCAGGAGAAGAGAAGGTTCTGGGGGAACCCTTATTGCAGCCTTTCAGCCCAGAGGGCCTATACAAGAGAGCTGGAGAGGGACTTTTCACAAGGGCCTGTAGTGACAGGATAAGGGGGAATGGATTAAAACTGAAAGAAGGTATGTTTAGAGTAGAAGAAATTCTTTACTGTGAAGGTGGTGAAACACTGCAACAGGTTACCAGAGAAGCTGTGGATACCCCAGCTCCGGCAGTGTTTAAGGCCAGGTTGGATGGGGTTCTGAGCAACCTGGTCTAGTGAAAGGTGTCCCTGTCTGTAGCAGGGGGGTTGGACTAGACTATCTTTAATGTCCCTTCCAACCCAAACCATTCTGTGATTCTATGGCTCCGTGATCTGGGGAATTACAGAGGTCTGTCAGCCTGACCTCTATGCCAGGAAGGTCATGGAGCAGCTGGAGTGCCATCACACGGCACATACAGGATAACCAGGGAATCAGGGCCAGCCAGCAGGGGTTTGTTAAAGACAGATCCTGCTTGACCGACAGGATCTCTTTCTGTGGCAGGATGACCAGCCTAGTGGAGGAAGAAAAGATCATGAATGTTTCTACCTGGACTTTACTAATGCATATGAGACTGTTTCCCACATCATTCTCCTGGCTGGCTGCTCATGGTTTTGACAGGTGCCCTGTTCACTGGGTAAAAAAGCCACCTGTATAGGTGGGCTCAGAGATTGGTGGTGGATGGAGTTACATCCAGCTGGTGGCCGGTCACCAGTGGTGTTCCCCAGGGCTCAGTACTGGGGCCAGCTCTGCTTAATGTCTTCATCAGTGACCTGTATGAGGGGATTGAGTGCCCCCTCAGTCAAGTTTGCAGATAACACCAGGTTGGGTGGGAGTGTCGATCTGCTGGAGGGCAGGAAGGCTCTGCAGAGGGATCTGGACAGGCCAGTGGGATCTGGACATGATGGGCCAAGGCCAGTGGTGTGAGGTTCAACAAGGCCCAGTGCTGGGTCCTGCCCTTGGGTCACAACAACCCCAGGCAGTGCCACAGGCTGGGGCAGAGTGGCTGCAAAGCTGCCCACAGGAAAAGGACCTGGGGGTGCTGGTGACAGCAGCTGAACATGAGCCAGGGTGTGCCCAGGTGGCCAAGAAGGCCAATGGCATCCTGGCCTGGATCAGTAACAGTGTGGCCAGCAGGACCAGGACAGGGATTGTCCCCCTGTACTCGGCACTGGTGAGGCCACACCTCAAATCCTGTGTTCAGATTTGGGCCCCTCACTGCAAGAAGGATATTGAGGTGCTGGAGCTGGTGAAGGGCCTGGAGCACAAGTCTTATGAGGAGCAGCTGAGAGAGTTGTGTAGCCTGGAGGAAAGGAGGTTGATGGAGGACCTCAACGGTCTCTGAAAGGAGATTGTGGTGAGGTGGGTGTCAGTCTCTTCTCCCAAGGAACAAGCAATAGGACAAGGGGAAACAGCCTCATGTTGTAGCAGGGGAGGTTTAGATTGGATATTAGGAAAATTTCTTCACTGAAAGGGTTGCTAAGCACTAGATTAGACTGTCCAAGGAAGTCATCATCCCTTGAAGTGTTTAAAAAATGTGGATATGGTTTAGTGGTGCATGGTTAATAGCTGAACTCAATGCTCTTAAGGCTCTTTTCTGACTTCAGTTATTCTGTGAATTTATGATTCTAAGATTCCATCTATTAAAATACAAAAGACAAAGCTCTAACAAGGGAAAGCTGGTGTGAAACTAAAACTAAGTTCCTAAGAAAATCAAAAGGCAAAGTTAGGTCAGCACTGGGAAACATTCAACTCTTTTTTCCCTGTGTCCACTACTTTACATCTGTGAGATATGTCATGTTGAACAACCTATAGTGCATATAAAACTTATTTTCAATTAAGTGTGTTTCTGATAGGTATGGAAACAACATCTGACATCAAAAGCATCAGCCTTGAGGGTACAATGCTACAAAAAATGCATATTTGCAACTAGTGAAATTATTTCACTATCTTGTCATATTCCAAGCAGTCAGCTGTATTTAAAAGACAAATTTTCCACTTGGCTGAATATGGCAATATGCTCTCAAAACTCTTTCATTATATCTCACTTCTTATGTGCTTGGAAGCACAGCTGTATTGCAGCAATTCTTTCTGTGGAACTATTCACGAACTGCTTGAATTTATGTAGCTTTAATATGATAGCTTAGTTGCTACTAGAGTTACTACTCTGTAACTCTAATGAATGGTGGGAAAGGGAGGATGATCCTACAAAAATTTTGTTTAACTCACGTCTGACATAAAGTCCTGCAACACAAGGCCAGAACAGTAGTACCTGCAAGATACACTATGTCCACACGAACAAGAGCAAGTTCTTCTGTCAAGCCACAGATGTGCCTTGCCCCTTTCATGTTCCTTTCACTTTTCTGTTTGTCTTGAATTCAGAAATTGCACTTTGAAGTACATCAAGAGTACATACCAACTTTCTTAAGTATCCTCTTCTTCCCATGGCACTTTATGTTACATTCCCTTCTCTCCTTTCTTCTCACACAGCAAATCTCAGTAACAAATCA
Source organism: Falcunculus frontatus (assembly GCA_013398115.1). Lineage (NCBI taxonomy): Eukaryota > Metazoa > Chordata > Aves > Passeriformes > Falcunculus > Falcunculus frontatus. The sequence goes on from VZRV01009988.1 coordinate 190,961, forward strand.
GTTGGGTTAGTTGCAGGTATAACAATAAACATCAGTGCATCTTTAGGGTACTGAAACGAAACTAATCTAAGTATGATAGAAAAAACAAACCCACTGATATTTCAAGCAAATGTTTAACAAGAAATAGGGATAAGCTTATGACCTCATCTTCTTTGAACCTGTCTTCAAATGATCTTGTTTCTCTAGCTTGTTCATACACAAGATAGTCACGTGGGAATGATGTAGCAAACTCAGCCATGATTACTGCAATTCCAGAGGGAGTCAGATGGACAGTTTCTATTAGCAACTACTAGATACCTTAAAGGAAAAGTGATAGTCCCCAACCCTGCCCCAAATCATCCAGAAAACTTAGGCTTATTAGGAGCTCCAAGCAAACAGAAAGAAACTATGTGAAGCCAATATTTCAAATCGTCAGTGTTCTGGGAAATATATTCTTCTCTAATAGCAATGGATCTTCTTATTAAAATAAACCGTATTGTTGTAAAATCAAACATTGGTCCTCTGAGCCAGACTCACAAGGTTGCTGTTAGCAGGTTGCTGCTAAGTCAACAGAAAGTTGTGCCAACTTCTTCACAGCATCTTGGGCAGACTGGTAACTCTTGAACAGAGGTTAATATAAAATCACTATTCCAAATGTCAGAGTTGATGTATGGGCAGAAATTCTTCTGTGCTTATCGGAGAAACCAAAGAACCCCAACTGACTGTAAAATAATAATTGATTGCAGGCTTTTAGCACAGGACAATTTAACACCAAATCCCATCTTTCATTCATGGGCTTCAAGGAGTTCACCTGAAAGATGGGGAACAACCAGTCATCACCATATGTTCATAATAAGTTTCAATTAGAATCTACCAACCAGCATCACCAAGAGCCCTTCCAGCTCCATATTTCAGAGAGCAAAAAGAAAGATCTTCTGAAGCTATGTTGCTATAAGGAGTTATTCTCTGCTTCCATTTAAGCTGACAGCAGGACTTCCACTCTGATTGTTGTGAGTAGGTTAAGATACCACCCAGGAAACCTCTCCGACCAGAGGTGGGTGGCAGTGGTGGGTGCCGAGCAGCTATTTTCCCCCACATCAGGACTGCCCTGCATATCTTTTCATAAACCAAAAGTTGAAAACAGTTCAGTGACTTACATCGTTTCCAAATATAGAACTGTTTTAAAATACGGCATGTAAATCTGCCAAAAGCTCAACTCACTGATTCAAACATGCTCACTTTCAGAATACTAGCAGTGTCAAGTAATTGTATGGCTGAAAGTTATGCGTAAGTTTCAATCAGATGTTCCCAGGCAGTTCAAAGTTTCATCTCGTTGCCTAGCTTGTTCTCTAGCTTGTTCACCAGTTCCTGGTACAAGCTCACTTGATCTCAACAACAAACCTGTTCTTCTTCATACGTAACCTGGGAAAGAGTGTTTGAACTTCTTTGCTTGTAACACCTTTTTTTAGAAAGAGCGTGCTCAGTATTTGAAGACTGTTAGTAAATGTAGCTTGATTGCTAGGAAACCACATAGCATTAAAATGCTAAACAACATCCCCTGGCTGCTTTTAGTGTCTAATCTGCAATTTCTATTATTTAATGTCTGTGTTAGCATACCCATCAGGCACTGATCTCAACCATTGTCAAAAACAGAGCAAAGCTTAGCTTGTTCTTGGATGAGTGGTTCTCCAGAAGAACAAAATACAAACTTCACAAGACAGCAATCTCTCAGGAGACAGCATTCTACTACGAAAATTTATTCTATTATCTAATGTACTAAGTCTATGGCTACTGAACCCCTTGACATGAAAAAAAAGGAAAGCATCCAGTTTATGAACAAGATAGCATACTGATAATTAAATTGCATACTTAAAAATTACATAGCCACCTTAAGATAAAAAACTAAGGCTCATAGAATGGAACCTGATATGGTCCTAATAGGTGGACATTTAATATTTAAAAAAGAAATCCTCAAGGTTTGAGCTGTGCAATAACATTCTTTCCCAGGAGACTGAAGGCAGATGCACAGAAAGCAGAAGCATTCTGCTGACTGGAGTTTCTTCTGCCTCATTATCACCCTCTTATTTCAGGTTAGCTGAACTATAACTAATCTAAGACAGTCTTCATCAGAGACTGAGATGTCAAAGAAAAAGCATCTTAGCTCGGTCAGAGACCTAACAGCAAAAACTCTGATGGTTCTCTCGCTCTGTTTCCAGGTGTCATGACACAGCCTTAGATCCAATCACTACTTGCTCTAGCTTGCTCTGAAGACAGGCAATTTGTATGTGTCACAGCAAAATGAAGCCCAGATGGATGGAATGTGTAAATTTATTTATGTTGGTGGTTTACATTTTGCATGTTACAAAGTCTTTTTATTTAGTCTTTTAATGTGAGAATTCACATCCTATGGGGAATAGTACATGTCCTGGTTAACAAGTTGTGATAAGGAAGGGTCACACTGTTTAAGGTAAGGTCAGGACTATTATTAACATTTTCGAACACAGTTGGAGTTCAAAGTTCCTTACGAAATTAAATCCTACTATATCTATCTTTCCTCACTCTCTCAGGTCTGATTACCTCTTTCCCTTCAAACAGTTCTTTTCAAAGCAGCTGCAGATCCAAATATTAGTTTTTCTTTGCATTGCACGTGCAGGGTGCACCCTTCTGGGTTTAATATAGTAAGAAAATTATTTATGCAAACCTGAAGCAAAAAGCAGCAGAGCACTGATTTAGTTCTGTGCTCATCTTCTCAGCAGTGCTCAGGGTCTGTGTCATGTATTTGCTTTCCAATGTGACTTTATTAATCATTTCCAAAATTTTAAGAAATCAATTAGGTTTTCACTTCACAAAAGTCAGCTTTGTTCCAGGCATTGGCACTTTAAAACAACAGGCACCATTCTAAGCGAAAAACATAAGGTTTCAAAACAAACCATGTGGCATAAATATTAACATCAGTTTCATGACTGGCCCTTACTATATTTATACAAAACAGCAGCACGTCCTTGAGATGTTTTCGGAGCACAAGACAAGGGCTTCACTGCCCGCATTCCTCTTCAAAAGCAGAAAGATTACAAGGTTTAGATTCAACGTGCAATGCCAGCTTTTATTCTGTAAGAAGACAACAGCAGGGCTAGAAGCTGTACACAGCAGTCAGCCCACTGTTCCTGTTGCTACAGAAAATTCCCTATCAAGCAGTCTAACCCCAAAAAAGAGGGAGTAACAAGTAGGTCCTGATTTCTGTGTGCAAGGCAGAGACATGGTAGTTTGTCAAAACTCAAAATCAGTGTCAAAACTGATTGCACACTCAAGAAGTCCTAGCCCAGTACATAGCCACAAGATTCCTTCTTTCCAGGAAAGGAAGAGCCACAAGGAAAATGCCTTCCATCGGATTGGGGTATTTAGGAGGGAAGTCTTCACTGAAACGTGATCTCTGCATTTATAGGCTATGTGCTTTAAAGGCAATCCAAAAAAACCCACAAAATTAGAAAGGCAATTTGCCCACCTGACTTGAAATACTGATTTTGTTAATTGCTTTTATTGGAATGCTTAGAGCCAGTGGTTACTTACTTCTAGCCAGTAACCACCTCCACAGCTATTATTTGGACAGCAAGTGAACATGACATTGCTTATTTGCCAAGTGTTCTTGTAGTGAAGGTCATTCTGTAGCTGGGAATAATGTGCAAAAAAGGGCTAAAAGAATGTTCATCCTCCTGCTTCCCTCTATGTAAAAAAATTTATGGAGACATAAAGCAGTCATCTAAGATAGCAGTTGCTTGCAATAGGGCAGAAAAAGGGAAAACAGTTTTCCTGAATCAGTGTTATAAAAAAAATTTGTTGTTATCAAAGTCTATCAGAGCTAACTTACTCTGATTCCCAACTGCCAATCGGTGCACAGGAATGACACATTTCTAAATCTGTGATTAAACCAAAGTCAGACTCCCATACTTTGTTACTTCAAGATTTTGCAGTATGCCTGCTCTTCAGCCCTGGATATAAAAAGTAGAGCAGTTAAACACTAGCAATCATCTGCATGTTTAATGCCTGAGCTATCAAACAGCACAAATGAGTTTAGACCATGGAGGACTGAGTTGCAATACAATACTTTCAGTGCGGGGGGGGGGGGGGG
>VZRV01009988.1:195093-243155 GCA_013398115.1 Falcunculus frontatus
GGCACGTTAAGTATCTAAGGAGAAATGGATAAGAGGCTGAATTTTTCAGCATTCCTCCAGCCTCACTGGTACCCTAATGTTATGGGTTGCTGATGTACATAATGGTTAGGATTGCATATAACATAAGATTAAATTACTTGAACTCAGATGTTTGTAAAACCACTAAGGTGTACTCTGCTGGCAGATAACATGTATACTTCCCATGACTTTCAACCTGTTCAGAAAACCACATTGCTCTGGACCTTTATAGTTCCCTGTAAGCGATATTTACAAAACAGTTGCTGTTCTAGCTGTTGCAGAGCCTACAACATTTAAATGGTGGTTAAAGAAAGTAGCTTTCTCAGATAAAATACATTACAAGTCTCATGGTTTATTTCTCGTCTTGATTTAAGCACTTGAAATTGTTTGGTTACATTTAAGAATTGTGTGTAGGTATCATGTTAAAGTAAATACCTATTCTGTTCCTGCTGAGAATCTAGATATATTTGGATATACCAAATATCACTGGAAATTTCCCTTCACTTTAAGGGGAACATAAATGGTTCTGAATCTGACTATAGTTCCATAAAAGATGAGCAATTTTTGCAGTTTTTCGGTTACGTCACCTTCCAGTTTTACCTTCCTGATACCTTTGTCCTTCCAGGCCTGTATGTTATTGTATGTATTGCTATACATCTTGATGCCACAATGATTTTTTTGCCTTTTCTTTTATATACTTTTTATATATCCTTTTACATAGCTTTTATGTATCCTCAGTGTTTTTGGCATGCATGCTTGTAATTCCTTAAGTTTGATAACTTAGCACAGACATAATATTCTGTTAAGCCAGGAGACCAAACATCCTGGAAGCTTCACAGTTAGAGGTCAGAAAGCCCTAGAACCAAGGTCTAGAACACATTTTGTAAACTAAGATAGGCCCATCCAGGGGGGAATTCCTCCGGATGGGGGGATCATTCAGCCTCTCATTGGGGAATCTTTGATAGATATGCTAATTTACAAGGCCTATAAATTGTATACGCGATCTATCGTGCGTGTGCTTTTCGGTGTGCTTTTCGGCGCATTCCACCTGGATGAAGTGGTGCACCTTTAAGGATCCTTAAATAAATACCCAGGTAAAAACCCCTTTTTCCCTTAACTGTGTTTGGCTCTTAATTTTAATACCAGGGAAGGGCAACAATCTGACAAAATATGTGTCAAGGAGAATGCAAGATATTATAATATCTTGTCACTGCACCACACATCCCATTCACATCAGTCCTAGCATTTCTATCATAACAGTCACACAGATTTGTCTCAGTAGAGCTACCAACATCAAAGCAGGGTTGTGACAGGAAGGTTTTAACTTATGTCCTTTCACTACATCTGTGTTGAGCCCATTCCAAAAAAGAGAGTCCCTATAGTCTCTACACACTCTTGCTTGTATTTGTTCTCTTGGCTGTCAAACTAAGGACTGTGAACTATCTTTTGACTCTTGTCATAGGAGGCTGGCCAGAGGACAGATCCCTTAGAGGAATCCTGGGGTATGCCTAGAGCAGGGAGGTTTAGAGTTCAGAACCCACAATGCTATTTTAAAAGCAACAGAAGTGCCGCAGGACAAGCGAGGCATTTGTATGCAGCATAATATCTTCCTTTTATCTGAAAAAAAACCCTCACCAAAACTCTTGTGCGCTTTGCATCAAAGCATGCAAGATTCTCTCTTACTGTGGACATGTATAATCTTACAGACAGATCTGAAAAACTGTGGTAAAACTGATTTAATATGACAAGCTAAAATGAGAAGAGGGGGGAATACGCATAGCAATGAAGTCCAGTGAATTTTAGTAGGGTTTCTGAACAAGGGGAATACATTAACAATACTATCTGGTTCTGAAGGACAGTGGTTGATATATGTACAAATAAAGCCTATTTAGACTACAGGGCTTTAATCCTGGGCACCAGAAGAAAGTACTTAAAACTATCTTCTCCAAAAAACAAACAAACAAAAAAACCAAACAAAAAACAGACCAGGAATTTTATCATCTTAAAAACAGCCTGCAAAGCAGTGTGTGCGCAATGCTACAAATTATTCCTGAGCACAGCATTGACCTGATGATTATAAAGGCAGGCAAGAGAGGACATCTGCTTTTCTCCTGGCATCAGTGTTTCCAGGCCAGGGCTGTATAAGCACCACAGTTTGTCATAAGATTAGAAAAGTTGGACCTTGGCAGAAGTACACAGTGTGGAGCGTAAGGACACACAGAGTTTTTATCTCTGCACAAAGGCTTTCAAACAGCCAGACTGAGCAGAAGAGCCTTGTGCACTGTGCAACATTTCAGCCGAGGCAGAGGAAATACTTGAGACCTGATTTGGAAACCTCACTCCCACTTCCAAAAAGAAAACGTGTAAGTTGTTGAGGAGAACCAAAATCAGCCACAGGCTTTCAAAGCTGGAGCTGAACCTACATCCTTTCACATCCACAACAGTATTCTGAACGTGGGAAAAGCATGTGGGTACCTGTTCTTCCACAGACTCTCTGCTTTACTGCATAAATGTCACAGGCCAGTGAACTTACAGGTCATATGACTCCTTGCCCACCCAAGGGCCTTTGTCAAAGCTGAAATACCCAGGCTGAACATAAAAAGATGCAGTATAAATGCAAAGTATATGTGTGGGGAGTGGGTAGTAAAGATGGGAACAAAAGATATTTATCTAGAAATCTTTTTACAGGCAAGTTGCTGTTTCTTGGAATGATAATTTTTGTACTACAGTTTACCAGCCACAGCAGACTCCCAAGAATACCACTGGAGTAATATCTGTAGATGTAATCTTCTATACAACATTAGTATTAGTATTAGTATTATTGGTGGTGGTGGTACTAGTAGTACCTCGGAAAAGGTTATTACAGCAAATATTGCTTTTGGCCCAGATGCAGAGAAACACTATTCTTTCCCCTGCAAATAATGCATTTCATTTGTCTGTAGGACAAAGCAGACACAACATTGCCAATCCATAGAAGCCCAGTTCTGCCACTGAAGAGTTGACCAGTTCTTAGAACACAGTATTTCCCTAGACAGGTTTAAAACATGCCATCCTGAACAAGCAGCTGCCTAGAAGCTAGGGTGCAAAATATCCTGATGAGAGTGATTTTGTCTTTAAAGAACTATTCAAAGAGATGAAAAGAGGAATAGATTTCAGCCCTTTTGGTAATGAAACTTTTTCAAATTAATAGTCAATTGCTTTGGAAGAAACCTACCAGACTAGACAAGGTGCTTTTGTAGCAAAGATCACTTCCCAGATTTGTCTCTAGTAGTTCCACTCATAACAGAATTTCAAATGCTTCACACTTAGAAAAATGGTGTTGCTTTCTAGAGTTGCTGGAAAACATAAAGAGCCAAGGCTTGCAGTCATCTAACTGGTCTGTGGCCAGAAAAACCAGTTTTCACTTTGACCTCTGGCAAACGCAGACCTTTTGCAAAATAAAATGCACATGGCGCACACCAAACAGTCAAAATCAAGGTCTTGCATGCAACAAATGCTGTTACAATACTGCAACAATCAAGTAGCAAATCTAACATGAGACCCTAAAGAGGGTAGGCGTGAAACAAAACTGAAACAGAAGTGATTTTACTCTCTTGTATCTATTTGCTTACAATGAGCAAGACATTCATAGAGTGGCCTGCCCAGCAGTCAGGCACTGACGTGCTTGTATCTTGTATCTCAGTGTCCACCAAAAACTTCTTAAGAAGACATGAAGTATGAGGGATGCTCACTATTGAGTCCTCCTCCTGTGCCCTGGATTCCTCTGAGTTTGAAAACGTCAGTCTTTGGTCTGATCTTCTGTACTCATTGCAAGCTGATAGTCCATCTCTCCGAACATTCCAACTCTGTGGAGCTTTAGGATTTGCTCACCATACTTCATGTTTATCTGATTCTCTTATGGTTCCTATTCTGTTTTTCTACTGTTTGCCATGCTCTTTAAATAGCTTGGGTCTTCCTTCTTCTAGCCTGCCATGCCCATGTTGTGTTTCCTGAAAAACTGTACATACCAATGATGGGGTCACAGTGATATGGTAATAGAGGTGCCATGGGACAAGATATGGCATTAGTATGGCTTTTCTCCAGCTGTTCCTTCCTCCTGCTGCTCCCAGAACCACACTTCCCATTCACATCAGTCCTAGGATTTCTATCACAACAGTCACACAGATATATCTCAGTTGAGCTACCAACATTGAAGTGCCTGGGAGGGAAGAAAAAGACTTTTTACTTGCTAAAGGATTTTGAAAGCCTGATTTTGGCACTCTCCAAATTTTTTAAGCTTGACTGAAACCTGTGTCTTGATTCCCTGCTGTGTAAATAAAGGTAATGACTAGTTTATCATCTATCTCTATTCACTGTAAATGCTTGGGAATACAGATTATCTGTATTGTGTGTGACAGGGTGCTGAGCACAAGGTGGCACCGATTTTAGCAGGTATGTCTCAGTGTTACAGACATAATGAGCCCTTGCAGGGAGGCAGGGACACCTTCACAGTGGAGATGCACAAACCACAGAGATACAATAATTCTCTTTCAAGGGACTACTTCTACCATAAATGTTTTTGTATGTTGATATTCACAAACTGTCATTGCAGTTCCTGTGTAAATACAGCTTGCTATCCTAGTATTTTTTCTCAGTACAGAAGCAGTAATTATCAGTTTGTGCGGTTCCTTGCTTTCTTGCGCCATTTCTTTCTTGCACACGCATTTCATTGTATGAGCAAGCTAAGATAATTGAAGCAGGACAGGTTTTTTTCTCCTCTCCTCTTTTAACTTAATATAATGTTAAGTGTTTGAAACAAGCAAAGAGACAGGTCTTCTATATTCTCCTGACTGCACACTTCATTCTTGATCTCAATGAGCAGCTTTCAAAGGATCAAGGCAACATTTATGTTCTCTGCACTCAGGCCTTGAATTCTGCCCGTTGGTTAATCTCCATGGTGGTCATCCTACTCACAAGCCATTTAGTCACAAGTAATAGGCTAACAGTACCTGATCATTCTCTCTGGCTACTGAAAAGCTGTCATCAGCAATGACATTCTACCACTGTCAAGAGAGACTGGAGATGAACCATTGGATGGTGGGGCTATGCCAGGTTCAATCCCATTACTCACTAGCTCCCATTAAGGACAAGTCAAAGCTCACCAGAGAGGTATGAGCACCTACACCTCACTGGCTTTCACCCACAGTTCAGGTGCAGAGGGAACAGAGGAAACAGAGAGAGGAAGAGAAAAAAACCACAGAAAAATGTTTTAAAAGCTGGGGAATTTTTTTGCAGGATGCCTAATACATTAAAACTTCCAACACTGTTCTGTATTCCTGAATTTTTACTGCGTTAGAGCATTTTTCTTCACTTGAGCCCATTCCCCTGCAACATTCAGCTCTAATTTTAAGGTTTAGATATATGAAGTGACATAATTTTAACCACGTTTCATCCATAGGAGTCATGTGGGTACAGTAGATGTGAACCATTCCAATACATTAGTTCAAAGGGCTGCAAAAGCCATTTTTAACACCTGATCTGCAACGTTGACTCAGATGGTTATTCCAGGATAAGTATCCCAGAGAAGCTCTCAATAGGTAAAATCAGTTTCATAAAGTTCTATTGGCTTATGCTGTTAAAATGTCACTACACCACTGAAAAACTGATAAGTATCAGAATCACAGCGCTTAAGCTTCAGAGGATAACCAGGAACTTGAGTGGGAAACTGAATATTTGCTGACCCATCATGTTGTTGAATGTCTCTATCTTAATTTGAATTATATTTATAGCTCCATATTAGGTATTTACTACAGTGCACCAACACAAGAACACTGCTTTTATGCAGCCAGAAGTAAATGCTGAGAATCTTTCTCTTGCTTTGTTCTACTCAGAACTGTTCACAAAAGTTCAGACTTTGATTAGCATTTGCATGTAGGAGACTCTCCGTAGCTTTGTTGAAGTTCCACAGCTTGGCATGCTCTTATTAAACCTTCCAGGAAGGAGGTCTAGCCTGTATCTGCATGAGCAAGTAGGTACAAAAAACAGATGTGAAGAAACAGTGATGAATATTGCACAAAAGCATTGACATGGTTCGTTTATCCTCTTTTCAATATCTGGGAGCATATCCTACTGGAAGCTATGACAATTAACTATTGGATGATTTGAACAAAAGCTATTGAAGTGCCCTTACACACACATAGCATATTCAGTCATATATGAATATTGTCAGTATAAGGTATGGAGATTCTGTATAGCTTATTTATCGATACTCTAAACTACAGAAATTTACATTGCAAAAGTGAATTCATTCTTCTTACCATGAGAATTAAATTTGTTTCTAAAGTTATCAAAAGGTATTTTCACATGCAAAGCTGACTTCACATACAACCTTATGTACAGAGATATCCCAAATCCTCTCTATTTATGTAATTGTAATCATAATGTTGGTGTGTTGACAATATTTGCCTATTATATATTGTTGACAATATATAGGAACGTGCAAAATCCCAGTTTAGGAAGAAAACCCAGTCATGCCATCCTATATTCAGAGCAGCTTCCATAATGTTTTTCCATAGAGATTTGTTTCATTTTGTCTATATTTCATTAGATTATTTGCATTATTTTACAGAAAATTTGTCTGGGCTAGTAAAGATTTTCTTTACATTTTTTTAACTTGAAAACTATTTCTTTTATCACCTTAAACGTTATATAGAGCTTTCATTGGTCCGTTTATTTAAGATGTGTAAAAGTAATACTTTATACAACTGTTTTTAAGAAAAAACACTTTGTGCTTTCTCAGGTATTCTAGGGTCATTTCCCCATGAATGCTAAAATGTCCTTACACTGCTTGGAACAATTCAAGGATCCTGCAAAGACGTTGGAATGAGATCCATGCATATTTCATTTTTTCCAGCTACACCGGTACAGAATTCTAGGTTTGGTATATGTGGGTGCTCCTGAGGTGAAGTGATCAAGCAGTGCAGCTGAAACACAGCAGATCCTTCCACACACTTGCTACACAGTTGACAAGCCTATTGGAAACTAAAAAGCAGTTGGGTTTGCATGATCTTTTTCATCACTGCCTACTCTGCCAATGCCTTTGGATACCCGTTAGCAGCAAGAACCAGATTCAGCCCATTTTATAGCAATCATCTACAGAATCTGACAATGTGCTTGCACAATGGAAGTTGCTGGTGATGGATTTTTCTTTTCTTGTCCCATTTGATTGAATTAAACTCAATCTTTCTTTACAAGAATCAATGGAGTATTCGACTTAATTGATCTCTCTTGATACATACGCACACGAGTAGAGTGTGCTTTTAATAGCTCTGGTTCAACTTCCAAATTGTGTCAGAAATGCATCCGTCTTTTATAACACCATGTTTATAGTTCAGACCACAAAGAAATTGTATTACAAACAGCTGAATCAATGCCAATCTCTGCCAAGCTGCTCATAGGTAGCATAACTTTAATAACAAAATATCTCCCAGCATGGTTTCAAATGATAAAAATCACACCCTACACTGTTCAGTGCTGGGCTGTCTCAACCTCCCCTACCTAAGCACTTGAATACAGTAGTTTTACTGTGTTTTAATGAGGGGCTGTAATTACACCTGCCCTCAGGTGTAAAGAGAAAAGCAACACCACACAGCATAAGCACAACACACATGAATTGTTTCTTCTTTAGCTTCAATTTTCACCCTGGGCTATTTTCAAGGTCCTGTTTTTCTCTCACTTATGCTTTTGACACTGTTAATGTGGCCAACTTTTTCTAAAGGAATATTATTGAAAGGGATGAGTCCTAATATATTTTATAGTCAGGAGCTGGTCTATCAGATCCAGTTTTCTCTTTTGGGGGAATCTCCTCTGGAATGCTTTAGAGTATCTTTGAGTAGGAATAGTAATGGGCATCAGATAGAAAAATCCAGTGCCATGTTATTATCCAATATTTTTGGTACTGATTGTATAATCCACTTTATGGCAATGTTAGACTAAGTGTAAAAAAGAAACTGAGCCTTCTCATTATATTTTGCCTTCCTGAAGATGATTTAATAAGCATACCCTTTCTATTAATTTGCAGGAACACAAGGGACATCCATTGACTTGATACTTAACTTGCATCATTCTAAATTTGGAGGTTGTATTAACTTCCTGAGAAGTGAGGCATCCTTGTCTTGCTACAGAAATGATCTCATTTAAGTAAGCAAAGACCTGGCCAAACGGATAAACTCTGCACAAGCATTCACAGGCAGCTCCAGCTTCCTGGCAACCCTGGCAGCTTAGATCAAGAGACAGAACACACCCCTGAGCCAAAAATCAGCTTTAAAATTCATGCTTCACTCCAAAAAAAGCTACATCTTACGGCTAAATTATACCTGTGTGAACAGATCCAGCACGAAGTTCACAAGCCACTTACATCCTCAAAGTGACTGGAGAAGAGCATTGGCCCTGTGGAGTGTCTCTCTGCAGAGGGGTCTGTGGTAAACACCAAACAGTGCTTACCAAATGATGGTCTGAAAGTTACTTTAACAATCTGCCTTCTCTCTTACATCTTCCCATGAGATTTTCCTATAAATTCTATCTCCCTCCAACAAGCTATTTTGGGATCAGCAAAAATTGTGCTGCTACAATAGGAAGCATACTCTATTGAATAATTGCATGCAAAAATCGTATTTCTTTACCACAGCAGCAGGATGCAGTGAGGAAGTAACAGAACACTTCTTGGTTAAGCAGAACTTTCATGTAACTTCCCAGTGATAGATTTTGGCTGGTCTTCCTAGACTTGAAGAACTCCTGTCATTTGACAGTGCAAATGTATTAGCACATACATTTCTCTATTCTTCATTCACTCTTCCCAAACCATCTCCTCAAAATATTAGAATTCTCTTTTGTCTGAACTTTCTTGCTTCTCTTAATTCACTCTCTTCCTTCCCATCCAATTTTCTACACCCAAGATAACCCTATAGACATTCAGCTGAGCACAATCTCCTTCCCATTTCTCATCTCTCAAACTTACATGTTATTCTCTCTACACATACTCCAGTCTCAACCCTAATCTCTCCTTCCAGCAGCAAATCAGTTTGTTTCGCTCCATCTTTCTGCTACTCCATCATGACAGCAGCTGGTGCTCAGACCAAGGATCCCGTCCACCATTTACAGAGGAAACTCTCAGGTTTCCTTTGCCCTTCTGTAACATACTCTGAGTGTATGCATGCAGCACAAAAAAAAAAAAAAAAAAAAAGAAAGACACACTCCTTTCAAACAAATCACACACAGTGACAAATGGCCTCAATCCTAGGGGATATACACTAGAAAAGACAAACAAGGTATGGGAAACATTCAGAACAAGACATGAGGAATATTCAGAACAAAATATGGGGAACATTCAGGCTGTTTCAGAGACCTTCCTATTGGGATCCAGGAGGGATCTCAAGTTAAATCTGTAGAGAGCTCAGGAGCAGGTTTTAATCAATGGATATATGAGAAACTGTGTGTAATAGAGTTGTAGGTGTGCTAGATACCATTAAAACAGGAGAAGAAATAATCCCACTAAACCTATAGTCTCAAATTTCTTTTGGCTGGTATTCCATTACTTCGAAAGCCAATAAATCATGCTCAAGACTAGTGTTCTAGTCAAACACCAGCCCATAAATACACCAAGTGTAAAAAATTGAGCATAAAGATTTATTTGAACTTCAAAAGTGCCAGTGCCAGTCACTGATTAAAATTTTCTCTTCTGTGTGAAGCACAGTGTACTTCTGCAGGTCTTCCCAGAATGCAGATGTGGACATTTCTGAGATTCTGATGTCTGATTTATAAAATCAGCAAATGGTCCATTCACTCCTCTGATATGGATTCCAATGCCTTATCAGTTTCTGCAGGGTGAACCTGCAAGGTCATGTGAGAAGGTGATAATCTACCAAAACACCTAGTGCCATTAAAACCAAGTAACTGCTGCCCTGCACACTGTCTGCCATCTACGACAGACTTCCACTGTCCATAACAGATCTCATCTGGATTTTCATTCTTCTTGTGTCAGAAATGACAAAGTGCTCTACACAGACACAGGTTTGGAAGTGAGTACTGTGAAACTGCAATTTGAAAAAAGAAGTGCAAGCCCAAGATAATGGCGTGTAAGTGCATTTGTCTCATGAGAACCTGCACAGACAGCTGTAGCAGGAAGCACATGAGACCCAGAACTTGGTGTCATGTTTGCCTATATGCTGAGAAAGAGATGAAAGGCCATGCACAGATGATACTAGTAGTCATCACATCTATCAATTCACAGGAAATGAAATAGAAAACAACAAAAGAAAAGCAGAAAATACAGTAAGATCTTGTTTGAATAAAACACATATTCAGAACATATGTGGTAAAGGAAGTAGCTCAAAATCTTTCAGAGTAACCCCTTGAGGGTGACCATGGTGGCTCAAGAATAGGTGTGCAGCCAGAGAGAATGGGAAAAAAAATTATGCAATTTGGCAACGTATCGCCTCCTACACCACAGCATTTCCATAGGGCTAGAGGTCATTTCTTCTCCATACCCATTGGCGGCCACATCTTCCTGCTGCCAGGAGAGAGCGCCAACGTTTGGTCTAGTACGAGTGAGGGAGACGATGCCCTCAGCCTTTCCTGTTGTGACTAACTCGCATGGTATGAGAAGAAAATCATGACGCTTGGAAAAGATCCTAGGGCAAATGCATTGGTCCTCCATTTGCTGTGCAGGCTGTTAGGCCATCCAGTAAAGCTGAGTGCAACAGAGATGGATAGGATTTCAAATACCCATCCATACTATGTCCTACTTGCTGTCTCCCTGCAGCTCCAAGCTGAGTATCCACCACTACATCTACACCCCTTGCAGGGACGGGGAGCACGGACACCTCACTCCTGGTCCCAGACTGCAGGGTCTCAGATCAGTGCCAAGGGCTCTGGGACCCCAGGAGAGGGCTTTAGATGTGGTTGCCTCAATCACACAGATATTCACAGCCTCACTGACCTCCACTCTGGGGATGAGATGAAAAGCCTCCATCTTTTGACTTATTTGAGTATGAGCCGGGGTAAAAAGAACGGACAAATAAAAAGATGTAAGAGGAAACAATCCTGCGTAATTTAACTGAAAGTGGTACCCATTTTTAATCCACTAGGTAGCATGTAATTCCAGACCTTTCATTCTTCCATGGCAGGAGACACACTGCTTCGGAACAAAGTGAAAAGGTGGGATGTTTTTTTTCTTTCAGAAAAGCCCACTTACATTCCTGTAAGCCTTCCTTGAGTACCTTGAGAGCCCTCAAGATGACTCTGACTAGAGGAACGAAAGGAACATTCAAGGCTTACAATAATCCTTTTCCTCAAGAGTGAAGAAAACATCAGATGTGGCTGCAGCTTTCAATGCATTATTAATAACGAGCACTTGGCAGCATTTGTTTCAGTGAGATAAATTTGATCTGTGAACACAAAAGAAAGAGAAGGAAGACAGCTGGTCAGACTGGTCACAGGAATACCTGCTGAGCCCAACCTAAAAACGATATTTTTGCACAAGGACCCATGAAATGTGGACATAAAACAAAGCATAAAGAGTAGTAATACTTCAAGAAAATGTATTCAGTTACCAATCTCAAACAACAATTGTAATGCAAATTACTTCAGCAGTTGAGCAACAATGCAGACTAATTAGAGATATTAAACCATGTAAACAAACCTTTTATCAAATAAAGCAGGCACTAAAGGAGATCCTGAGGCATTTATGATGTCACTAGGTTTTCTGCAGGGGTTTTGAATCTGTGAATGTATAAATGTTTCCTAGGAAAGCTGGATACCTTGCATGGCAACACTGATCCTTCTGCCAGTAGGATCTCTTTACTTAACTACTTTATGGGGACTACGTGGGTTTAATTTCTAGTTTTGCAGGAGTGGGATCCAGAAAAAAATAAAAAAGAGAGAGAGAAAAAAAAAGGGGGGGGGGGCGGGGGGGAAAGCACCAAGATGAGAAATCTCTGTTTTGGTGGTTCAACTCAGCAAAATAGAAAATAATTACTCGCACAACAAAGGGTGCAATTGAATGTCTGTGATCTGCACACTGCCATAGTTCCTAATAGTCTGCCATTAGTCTGCTGGTGGCTTGACTCAAGAGAACAGTCAATTTATGACATGATATGTAACAGCAGCCGGGCAGAACAGTAAAATGACCCAGACAAGAAGGTCATACAAAGCTCTTCTTTCCAAATGTGTGCTTTCATGTCAAAAAAAAAAGAACTCAGGACTTACTTCCAGACTCCTGATGAATGATTTGAAGTGGGAAGAGGGATTAAAGGAGAAAACTGAGATGTAGCTAAGTGTCTGGTGCAGGCACCCAAATTAAGCAGGTGACACAGGGGGTTGTGTTTGTTTTTTAAAAGTGCATCACTACAATAGTAATAATCAAAAACTCAATCAAACAACTAAACCCAACTTCTTTGTGGCATTTAGTGTGGGTTTGCCACAAAGGACTGGAGCAGTACATCAATTCAGAGTATAAATTAAGTTCATTAACCCTTCACCCTCTCTGAGGACTCCCATTCACTCCCATACAGTTGTTCTTCAATCACAGGAAATTAATCTTCCCTGAAGTAGGAGAAGGCTGCTGCAATCTAATAATGTTACAGCTGAATGGGAGCTTCCAGGGCAGTAAAACGTGGTTCAATTCAACACTACATCTTCACAACCTCGGCTGATTTGTCTCTGTTTTCTTTAAAAGCAATTACTTTAGGGAGGGAATTGGTCAGTGCAGTAGTCTGCTTTACCAGATAAAATAGGCAATGCCTGTATCTGTGGAGGGAATAAAGATAGTGACTTGGAAAAGAAGTGGATCACAGAGTCTGGAAGTAGGTGTGCAGCTTTCCTCCAGCCCCATGGAGAGGCCCCATGAAAAGATATTAATGCCTTGGGGTCTGCTATCTCCTGGCAGAGCACACTGTCTGGCCCAAGGCAGGCTCAGGGAGCAGCACTGCTGGGGCAATGATAGGGGATTCTGTTCGGCTCATTAGGTCAGGGTGAACTGCATGAGGGCAACAGGAGTATCTTCAAAGACTGAGGAGAACTGGCATTTTGCAGTGTGCTTTTCAAAAACCAACTTCATTATTTCACAGGGCAGTAGGGAGGGGAGAAATTACCCCAAAAACTCCATACACTAGGACTTAGTCTGTATTTTCCTTTCCCTTACAGAAAGAGGTCTACTTGATACTGAGCACCTTTTTTAGGAGCTGCAGCTAAACTTATGTCACTCAGCTTGGTCATTCAACAGTTCTTCAAGAGAAGTAATTTATTTTATGCAGCTGACATCTCCCTTTACTTTTCCCCCTCCCCCACCTCAGATTTCTGGGAGAATGCATCTCTCTGATACATCATGTTACTCACAGAAAACTTCTGTAAGCAACATTTACATAATCACCAAGTGACCTATTCCTCCCTGATAGGCCTAAGTCTTTCTTTAATCAAATCTGTAGTCCTTCCATCATGTAATCTTGTTAAGTAGGCCAGACTTATCTCAAAATGTCAAGAGCCCCTGTGACTAATTAATTATTCTACATTATCAGTCTTTTGAAAAGTACTTCAAAAATCACTGAAGATTCCCCTTCAAAACTATATTGTCAACCAAGAAAGTTAGCACACAAAAGAACTGAACTAAGAAAACTTTTTATTCAGTGCAGAAAGTTCACTCAGCCCAAGAAATGGCATTCAGTATCATACAGTCAGCTTCATAAACTTTAAAGGACTGTGCTCACAGGGAATCTTGCTTTGTTTTTTGTGGTTTGCCATGTCCTACCCTTGCCAAGCAGAAATGCACACTTACATAAACTCTCTGAACAGAGAACAACCTTGTCAAGAACAACTGGCCGAGTTCCTTTCTCTCTGAAAGGAGGCATCCTTTTCTACATCTTACAAAATCTTTCTCAGACCCATATGGGGTTTTTTCCACCTTCCTTTTTCTAGCTTAGGAAGTATGTCACAATGCCAATGTGCTTTGATCACCAGTACAAAAACCTCTTTGTAATCTCAGTGTTATTAAGAGCAATCAGACTCTGAGTGGGATAAAAATAACCAATGCAACAGGTTTGGTTTTTTTTTAAACTGGTGCAATCCACTAACACATGCAAAAAGATGCATTCATTCAACCATAATAGGGAAAGACAACCCATTCCTTGAGCTGTAATAAAATGCCCATTTATGCCTGTCTCTGTCTCAAGGATTGAGCAAATTTATCAAAGATTTCCAACCAGAGAGCATTTTACAAAAGAATCAGTTGAAGAAAACAAACTGCCTCTGAACTGATTTCCACATCAGTCCAGCCAGACCATGTCTTGGCTTGACATGGATGTCCTACTGAACACACTCAGAGCCATTAAAGATGCTTTAAAAATTGCTTTCAACAGATGTTAGAGTATCTGCATTAACTTTTATATTTCTTAATTACCCATACAATGGGTTCCTTGTATCAAGTATCTTCTGTTGACTGGGAGAAGCACTGCTATAACGGAGAATTAAAAATAACTCATCTTCTCTAAAAAATACAGCAAGTGGAACTAAAGCAAGAATGTCAAAAACCTAACTGTTTGTCATATGTACCCCTCCGCCATTCCAATTCTTTCATTCTGAGATTATTTTCCTTTGTATACACAATAAATCTTACAGAGCATGCATTATTTTCCATAGAGGGAGATTCCATACAGTTTCAGTGGAACTTAACTGGAAAAATACTACCTTAAGTATATATTTACAGCTAACTGTAGCATCAAATGGAAAACATTCTGTCTGATTTCCTCCTCTTCTCCTCCCATCACTTTTAAGGTGAGAATTGGCCCTTGTTATTTTTTCCACACCTGCAAAATGCAAAAGCCTGTTTTTAGAACCCCAGGAGGTTTTCCTGCTGGAAAATCCCACTATGCTGTTAGGATGTTTCTGCTGCCTGCTGTAGGAAGCATCTGTATGCAGAATAAAACAATGCCCTTTTCCCAAGCATATTGGAACAGCACAAATCAATACACTGTGTTAATATGATCAGATTTGTTTCATATCTTCAGTTCGGTATTAGCACCTAAAGGAAGATGAACGAATCCTGTGCTCTCAGAAAGAATAGAGAATGTTTCTTCAAAATACACTGACTGGTTTGTAAAATATATTTAAATTTGATGTATTTAATTGAAAAGGTATTCCCCTTGCTATGTTGGTTAGCTGCATGAGGTTATCAACTTTTTTTTTGTGCAAACCTTTAGCAACCCAATTTTGTTACAGAAATAGCTTAATTTCTACAATTAAGCCTGTTCTCTTTGTCCAGCTGCAAAGGGTGGCTAATAAAACTCTTAGTGCTTAGAGATGAAGTAAGCTACCCTGGCTCTATCCTCCCTAATCCTCCATGAGAAAAGGGGAACTTGTACATAACAGAGCTGACTATTTTCTTTCCCAGGGCTTTGATTAAGGACAGAAAGTGGTTCCTCTCAGAGCAGAGGAAATATTTGTCCAGTAAATACCCACTGAAAAGCAACATACTGTGATAGAGACCGATAACAATGGACACCATGCACATTGCAACAATAGCAGTATAACAACGGTCTGCATACACATAGGACTCCCCCTGGACCTCCACAAGTTGACCAAGGAGAGCAGCTATTGGAGGGCTGAAAGACGAACAGTGAGTGACAAGCATTTACGGAAGAAGATGCCTCAGGGGAGTCGTGAGGGAGCCTGCACACTCCTGACAGCCTGGAAATTTATCTTACAGCCTGTAATACTGGATTTACTACTGGTTTTTCACAATCTGTGTCAGGGTAGGAACAGAGATGCTCATCCTCTGGAGGAGCCACAACAGGAGTGAGTCAGACCTTAATAGCCTTAGCTCTCCTCCCTTCCTCATGGGAGCATCAATTTGCTGCTGGCTGTGACTATCTTCTCAGCTCGGTGCAGATGACCAACAGCTTGCCTGGGAACATAACCAGATTTCGACAGTGTAACTGTCATGTAGGCAGATACTGTCCTTGTGCACAAAGACCAAAAGACGGGTCCCAGAAGAAGCACAGCCAGGATTGCTTCAGGCTTTTCAACAATGGAGTTCAACAAGACCCATGGCTACTGCCAGCAAACACTAAAAGTCTGTTCATGACCAGTGATGTCCCTCAGGGCATCAGCATGCCTCTGAGGAGGATCTCAAAAGGAGCCAGTATGGCTGAGTTAGTGCTGATTAGGGAGTAGAAATCCTTTGAAGAACTAGCTGAACAACTGGCCTTATCCTCCGTATAGCATCTCACAGAGTGCATCAAGTTTAGCCCTCAGGATATTTGTAATAAGCCTGGAAGAAGGCTTTTTATCACCTCCAGCTGAGCAGGAGTCATCCCTTCTCCCTAGATAAGCAATGGTCACAATGACCCAGGCATGATCACTTCTGAGCTGGATTACTCTAATTCCCTCTATCAAAGGCTGGTTGCAGACTGCACCAAACTTTGATCTCTCCAGCTGTGACAAGAGTAAGTGAAGGCTCTGCTCAGTTTTATCCACTGAACGCCAGTAATTTTCAGAAGATAGGTTACAGCTTTGGTCCTTGTACTCCACACAGATAATGTGTGGGCCAAACAATTTGTCAACAGCCAATATGCCTAAAAAGCCAGTTTTCAGCCCACCGTCTACCTAGAGACTTCCCTGGAGCAATGCAACTCCATGCAGGCACATGACAGCCAAAACCAAGAGATGCTCAAGCGAGAGGATCCAGGTCTAGAATAAGGCCCTACAAAAATGTAGTTAAATTAAGCATTCACAGTTCTTAGGAAAGTTTTAGAAATTCATAGAAAAACCTCTTCTGCTCTCATGGTGCTGGTATTATTCCATAAAAATGAACAGCATCTCATCCTCAGAGACTGCATAGCCTTTTCCAAAGTTTGTGTGGATTTGTCCACACAATGGCAGACACCTCTGAACTTGGGAAGGGAATTATTCTGCACTAGGGACATGAGAGAACTCCAGTGGAAATTTTCACAGGTAGGAAAGTAGCAGCCTAAAGTGGGGACAGAGCTCTTCTCCCACATAACCCAGTGCTAGCTGATGGGTGCTGAGATGTGCCAGGTAAGGGCACTCAGCATCTGACAGGACCTGCCTATGACTAGTCCTGAGCTGTTGGCCCCATGAAATAGATTTGCTGGTTTCCTTGGAAGAAACTCCAGGATCTCCACTAGCTGTACAGTCTACAATGGGGTCAGAAGTTTATGCATAAAAATCATCTACCTTGGCTACCATGCCTGGAGGACACCTTCCTGTTTGCAAGGATGAAACAGTGCATTATAAGGACATGAGGCAGAGTAATGCAAAAAGCTTGTTGAAATAAAGTATCATGAGAGGGTTACAAATTTACTGAAGCATAGTACAGGATAAATAAAAAAGTTTATTCATGTTATTAAAAAAGAAGGAAAAACCAAGCCCACAGGAATCAAGAGCCATGACTCAAGAAGTAAGAACAGGACACTGTTAGTCAAACTATTGAAAAAAACAAACTGTTTATAAAGCTAAAGAAAAACTTCCATTGAACTTTGTGATAATCTTAGTCACTAACATAGTAAAACATCCTCCCATAGGTTATGTTTGCCCCTTACTCACATAAGCCTCTTCCTTGTGGAGCATGTGCCATGTAATACGTGTGCATGGTGCCAAAGACAGACTGGAGAATGCAAAGCCGAGGACTACAGCTTTAGGTTGTTACATATATGGAAATGCCAGCTTTTAATTTTAAAAGTTATACTGAAGGTGTGCTAGCTTTGTGGATTTACCACCTAGCACCCATCTCTGCACAGACATGAAATTAACAAATCTCTCAACTCTGTGTGTGAATTGGCTTCGTACACACCGAAGTACATGGTTTTCACTGTGTGAAAGAACCCATATTTGTGACCACAAGCTGAGAACATCATCTTTAAAGGTGTTACAGATGGTTTCCAAGTAGATAATCTATATTTCTTCAGGTCCAGAAAGCTAGTTTCATTTCAAAACATATCTTGCGCTTCAGATGAAATTAAGAAGCTGCAAAAGCACCTCTTAAGTCTCACTCTTGCTAAAGGTATCACTTATATAAACTTAAGGTAACACTTCCAAAAAGATAGTGTTTCCTACCCAAGTATGTTCTCTTACATAATTTCTTCTTCTTCCTTTTTTTTTTTTTTAATATACCTGAGTACTTTCTCCTGTTCCCGTTAAATTTCCCATTTATGTAAGTAACCTATGGTCTTTTCTGGTTTTCCTCTTCTTTCTCTCTTGCTATTTCAATTCTTTTAGACGTCTGTCCTGTGAATGTTCTTTGCACATTTCAGAAGCAAGATAAAAACCCTGCAGCAAGTCAACAGCAGACACTACTAAATGGAGATACCTGTTACACACCATGACACAAGTGAGCAGCTAAGCCTTTCCCTGCACCCAGGCTCCTACTTGGTCTATGCAGAGGGTTTCAGGGGCTTGAAGTATGGAGGGTAATGCCATATGTTGTGAAGATTGGAGTAGTGCTGATTGGGGGGAAAGAGGTAGGAGAAGACGGTGGTTCTGAGATGTTTTAAGTTAAAGGGTACTGTAAGAAGACAATTGTGCTGTTGGGGTTCAACAAGAATCATGAAATGCACTGAATCTATTGTTTCCTCCACCACATGCTTTGGAGCTCAGTATAAATAATTTTAATCCTTCAATTTAATTAAAGCGGAAGTGGACTTGAAGATACATCTCCTCTTGTGTAGTCACAAATACCCAACAAACAATAACAATGTGACAAATTGTCTGCCTAACAAATTAATTTAGTTAAACAAGAAGCAAAGCAGAGCCTGCTAGATGTAGCGGAGTTGTAGTCCCTCCATAAGGACATTCAAATCTCAGATATGTTGTTATCCAATTCCCAAGAGAAATTGAGAACGTTTAGAGCTAACTAGTGCTATTGCTTACACAGTTAGCAAGCAACTCAACAGGCTACAGCTTGAGGAGAATGCATAGCCCAGTTCCCTGAACAGCTGAAGTTCAAGTTGCTGGCTCACAGGAGAGTGTGAGCCACTGGGTGTGCCATGCTTTCTTTTTTATCCATGCTATCTTAAACTATCTGGCACAAATAAACCAGCACAACACTGTAACAGCACCTCCATTCAGCTGCGGGGAGACATCCTTCACTAAGTGGTAAGCACCACCTCTCTGTCTTTCCAGAAGTAAAAAGCTAAGTAATAGCACAGGCTATTCCTAGACTTCTGTTTATTTTGACATTCTCTTTGTTTATATTCCTTTCTGCTACTGAAATCAGAAAGGTTCTTTCCTAAGCAGAATCAAATCCCTCTAAACAGGCTACAATTTTTCTCAACGAAGCAGTTGTGACTACCATTGTCACTACTCTTAAGCAAACAAGCCTCACCAGTCAGCCACATTTTAAATCCGAAGAGAACTTGAGTAGCTGGAGAGTGTGGGAAACACAGGAAAACATAAAAGGATTTTAGGGCCTGAGAATTAAAAGCAGGTTTCAGAATTATAGGGAAAGATACAAGTATATAACAGGCAAGGACACTGAAACAATGGTTCAAGCTTCTAGGTTCAGCTGAAACAGCTCTTAGAGTTGCAAAAATTAAGCTTAGTAAGATAGATAAAGTTGAACTGTAAAATGGAATACTGTGCAAGGCTTAAAACAAGTAGGTATTGTTTATAAAAAGCATACGTGCACTATTAGAGATTGGTTAAGAGAACTGTCAGTAATTTTTATAAGAATGCCATTGGCTGAAAAACTTCTAAGAATGGTCTGTAACCAGGAAATTCTCTGGAATTCTGCGGCTACGCGAGCTTGTATCGTCTCCTGTACGTGAGATTGATAAAATAGTAAAAAGAGCTCACGGAGCGTCAGTCCCAGGTCCCCGTCCTGTTTGCCTAATTGCCGACAGGAGAGGTCTCAGCAATATTATAAACTAGAGGGCTTAGAATCCTGGCTGCTTAAAGCACTGGAAACAACACTGCTGTTTGCAGCAGTGCAGGAAGGAAAATTAAGTCTAAAGACAGGAGTTCACTGAGTAGCATCTCCTATCCATATGGGCCTTGAAGCTGTCTGGCTCAGATCCAGAAAAACTGCTGTCTCCAAAATTCCTTGAATCCCTAAGGTCTGTAGCTAGAGAATTGAACATAAAGTCCTATAAGTGCAAGAATCTAGTAAGGTTCATCAGTCACTCTTGACAGCATTCTCAGCAGCTTTTTGGATATCCATTGAAGATAGCTAGTAGGGAAAGCTGTATAGTGTGGGCACTGAGCCATGCCCCAATTGATTGGAAGTTGCAGTACATGAGGTAAATGCAGACACTATGACTTGATCAGCATTAATTTGTACCATATGTTTTGGGAATACCCATAGGTCCATTTGTTCTGGAGAGGTGTTTAATTAATTACTGAATTAATTTTTCCTATCAGTTAGAATTACATTTCATGCTACCTATGTAATGTAAACCTTACAAAATGGAAACTGAGTAACTACATTTTGGCTCACACTAGCACTAGTCATTGTCTGTGATGGCTTTAACAGACTGGCCCCTCACAAAATAGACTGTATATCACATCACATCAAAAGTGCCCCAGATGAAGATTTGAAGACACAAGGTGTCTTTTCAAAGTATTTCAATAAACTTAATTGCTGTCTTATTCTCAAATACACTAATCTGTTAATCTGTAGCTCAGCTGTTGGTAGACTTAAGCAGAAAAGACACAGATGCAGCTGTGCTTTCCTTGGCACACCCAGGAGGATAGGAGAAGAAGGATAAATGCCCTCCTGTTTTACTCCTCCACCTAGTATCCTTAGCTCTTGGCAAAGGTTAGAGAAGCCCTAATGCTTTTTCACTTTCAGTAGCATCATCTGCCAGCTCTGTATCATTCAGGTGCGTTCTTGTTCAATGGTCTTCTGTCCTGATAATGCTACGTCACAGCCTTTGGCTGCAGGCCTGTTCAAATTCTATCTTGGCATTGTCCTTTTCCACCACACATTTTAAATAATCTTCCCAGAAGTTAATAACTTGTAGCTCCTAACACTGAAGGCTTGAAGTTCATCATCTTAGAAGATGAAAATTTTATAGTCAAAAGAGAAAGGTATTTTTATAATCAGTTCCTGGCCAATTCCATGCAACCATGGATAGAACTGAGGAATGTGTGATGGCTTTAGTTAATTAAGTACAGTGCAAGAGACAGACCCTCTAATCTACATTTCGAAGATCTGGTGAAGATTATAATGAAGCCGGAGATATTTGTTTTACACTGGTTTTAGACTCTGTTGTTAGCTCTCTGCTTTTCTTTGAGAGCTATTTGAATACCGTGTCCTCACAGCTCATTAGCAGCTGTTAACCATGAGAGCAATGGTTGCTCTCTTGATTTTGGAGTCTCTTCTCATCTCAGGTCAAGGAAGTCCAGGATCCAGTCTGAGGATTTAGGAGTTGTTTGGAGACAGTATCATTTTATAGCTTGCCCCACTCAGAAACACACAGGCTGTATCTTATGCCACACTTTTCTACAGTGCTGAAAGTGATGTGTGTCATTAGCACCATTGCCTTACAGGCTTACACTTGGTAACTGCTTTTCAGAGAGTCTCCAGTGCCTGTCCAGGTACCCTTCCTATAACACAGAGGTAGTCTTTGATTTTTGTTCTGCTACCATTGGCGTCCTTACTAAGTGGTCCTTAAAAAAAGGACATTTAAAACAGCAATTTGAGACAAAGTCTGCAGCACATTGCTTGTAACATCTGTCTCAAAATCCTCATGAAAATAGCCATAAATAGCCCATCCATATGACGGAGTTTTGTTCGCCAGTGGTGATGATGATGATGATGATGATGATGGTGGCAGTAATAATAATAGCAACAACAGCTGATGTGAGATAGGCGAGGTTTGAGCCAAGAGAAAGAGACCTGTTGAAAGTTCTGCCTTGGAAAAAGAGGTGGTGAAGTCAACTCCTCTCCTTTTTTTTTAGCTGAGACTGGCAATATCAGATACAGTGTTAGACGCTTATTGTAATGATTAGTATCTTGAGACTATTGGTTAAATAACATGTTTCTAGTCTTGCCTTATGCTTCCCATTGAGACATTAGTGATTACTAAAGCACATTACCATCACTTGACAAATTTTATAATCTTTCACACACTGAACACTGGTCTCTGGAATTGCATGAAACACCCGCAGCAGTGGATGAATGAAGAGTGTGCTCATTTGTGCCCTCTCTCTTGAACAAGAGCTCTTCCACAACAAACCTGTAGAAAACGCCTTCAAGAGTACACATATATAATTAGCCTAGTCTGGTGGTCCCAAGATGCTGTGTTCTCTATGGGTTGTCTGTAGAGGGTCTTTAATATCTCAGTTCACAGATGTTTGAACCAGAACACAGCCTGCTTGGCATGTCCTGGTCAGTTCCTGCAGACACTTCACAATTCATTCAAAACAGCACAATGGGCGTATCTCAGCACAAACCAAATCTATTTTGAAAGACATCTTGTTTTTTAGCTCTTAATCCTCTCCATATATGAAAGAGAGGATTTTAGTATTTATAAGAATTTTTAAAAAAATGATCCCAATGTAAGTAAATATACTAAGGTACCTAGAAACAGTTCTCTGAAGCTTATTGCCACAATTAATTACAGTGAAGGATGCAATCCTTCTTCTTTCTTTTTACTATCACCATGCAGTCTACTCATCCATCTGCAAAACCCAGTACACCAAAATTTTTGAAGTCCAGTATGGTAGCCATTTTTGAAGTCCATGGTACCCAAAACTCTTTACCAGGGCATGCTGACTGAGAAAAGCAAATGGTGGAGTTCCTTCATCTCTGGAAAGGGTATCTGTACAATCCTGTTTTATGCAGTAGAATCAGCTAGAAATTGAAGATACAGACAGAGTAGGGATTTAATGAGCTCGATGTTAAGAAAAAGAAGAGCCAATACACAGGGAATGTACATGGAGAAGAAGGACACTTGGGAGGTTCCATCAGGAAACACACAAATCACTGGCAACTCAACCAATGAAGAAGGTGTTGGAAATAGAGAAGGAGCAGAGAGCAACAGCATGCCCTAATAACCTTAGGCCATTTATGTACCTTTCTGACTGATTTACTTTTGGCTGGTCCTCTTTTCCCATGCAGAACAAGGATGAAAAAGACTGTAAATATGGACTTACAGTACTGACAGACACTTCTTGTTTTCTTCACCATCCCACTAGTGGTAGGTTCACAATTGGGATAAGCCAAAGCAATGTGGAATGCTCACTTACGTTGCATAACATTTATGCCACTAAAAAAAGAACATTTTCACAACACAGCCAGGGTAGCTGCTAATGCCAGCACAAAAGAGGCAGCAGGAATGCATGGTCTGGCAGTTGAGGCCATTGTGAACTTGCACACTGCTTATGGACAGGGCCATTGTACTGTCACTCCAGGAATACTCTGTAAACAGAGAAATGCACAACTGGCTTTTGAGAAGCCATGGTTTATCATTTGCCAAACACTGCTTTGTTCTGATGCAATGCTCCTCCCTGTTCCTCCAAGAACACATCAAGGTGGTATAAAGCATAAGAAACGCAGATGGGGTACATATCTGTGTAAATCACTGCTGGTTACATAAACCTCTTTACCAGTGTGACACAGCCTGGAGGAAATTACAGCTTCTGAGCATTTTATGGGGAGGGCACTCTGCTCAATTATTTTCAACTGAATGAATAAGAAGATACAAGTGTTTGAACATGTCAGAAGTTTCCTGTAAAAGTATTTTATTTAGTAGATAATCAACATTTTAAAGGAGATTTTAAATCTCCTGCTGTGTCAGAGGTTAGTTACTAAATGAATCATATTGTCAGTACAGAGACATGCAAAAAAACTTAGTTTATGCCACTTAAATGCTGTGGCAAAGACCATTAATTTGGTAGATGCAAAAGTGGACTATTTCAGGTGCTGTTTAACTTATTTCCACTAAGAAGTTCCAAAAGTATCAGTAAACGTCAACAAAGCTTAGGATGGAGAAATTATGAGCCTCACTTCATTCAGCACTCTGATTACCCACAGAGTTTTAACATGGAAATCATAAGCAAAGACAACAATGGAAGCTAGTTTATAATTTAACTAAAGTATATAGATGTGTATATATATATGTGTGTTTATGTGTGTGTTCATCAATACAAATACACATATATATGCCTATATATACACAGAGAGATAGAGAAATTATTCCAGTGCTCAAATCTGTGGTGATTACAGTAAAGTTTTTCTCTTAGGCTAAGACCAGAAATGAGACAGGAAGAGTAAGAATCTGCATTAAGTCCTGTTGCTAAAATATCTTTAATGAACATGAAAACAGCTGATGAAGGTGTCACGTGCCATCTGTTCATACCACATAACAAAGCAGACAGATAAGATGACACATTTCCCTAATTTTTGTCACCTTTATGTGACAAAATTTCTTTGGATCACCACAGCTGAAGCAACACCACAACTAAATAATTCTGGAAATCTGTCCCAGCATTCCTAGTGGAGGATAAGCAGAAAAAAATCCCACAGCTTCCAGAGCAGCCCTCCTGTCTGAAAGTCAAGTAGGAAGGTACAATCATTCACAAACTGTACTTGCACACAGACTAACCCTAGACAAAATCACCAATAGCTCCATTTATGTATAAGGTCTCAAATTGAAGGCCTTTGCTTAGTGTTCAGGCTTTGGAGATCTGGATTAAGGTGTGGGCTGTGTGCCATACTTAAAATTCTATTTGAAAACCTGGTCTTCTTGAATCTCAGCATGTCAAGGCAGTATGATACACCTGGATATGGAGATGGTTACAGGCTGTGGCAGAAAGCATCTGTTGGGCCATGCTTTAAGGCAGAGCTTTCTGTCCTTTTACATTTACAGCCTTGGGGGAAACAACAGCTAGCAACTGTTCCCAGTACTGTGTGAACTTCCAGTGCAAATAAAAACTGGGGGGAAAGAAAATAAACTTTTGAAACTGCATCTTAGACTTCAGTTTTCCATTTTAAAAAATATATAAATTCAAAAGTATTTTAATCAGATCTAAAACTTGTCCATTTTTAACCAGTATTTGTCAGGAAATGTCTCACTGATTAAAATCCAGAGGAGTACCTCTTGATCTGACTTCAGAAAAGCAGCTCTGGTAGTACGAATGTGCATGATTATTTTGGATGTTTTTTTTCTAAAACAGTGATTTAGAGCTGCTGTTTAGCTACTAAACTACTGTGGAAGATAGCTCACAAGATCAAGTCTTTGCTACATAGAAACAAACCACCTGTCCTATTCTTGTCTTTTCTAATAAG
Source organism: Falcunculus frontatus (assembly GCA_013398115.1). Taxonomy (NCBI): domain Eukaryota; kingdom Metazoa; phylum Chordata; class Aves; order Passeriformes; genus Falcunculus; species Falcunculus frontatus. The sequence continues at coordinate 220,388 of VZRV01009988.1, forward strand.
GGTTTTTAAAAATTATTTTTGGCAACAGAAATAATGTTATTGCTGAGAAGAAAATTAGTCTTGTAATAAAAACAACTTCTCACTCATTCCGCCCATAAAATTTTTCATTCTTACAATAAATTCTTCTCAGGGAACTAATTAGAAAGTTCTTTAATTGATGAGCATTCTGACCATTAGGGCATTTTCAATTTCTCACAGCATCCCAGATGACACTGTTACAGAAAGGCATAACTGAAAAGAGACTAATTGGAACAATTAATTGAAACAACATACAGTTAATTTCAATTATAAGACTCCTGACTGCTCCCTTGTCCCTTGTTGTGTGGCCTGCTGCACCAGGATGATGTTCCTACAGACTCCTCAGCAAAAGCTGTGTGAAGATCCCATCTGCTGCTGATTATTCCTGTATTTATTATTTGTATTATCATAACACACATCAGTGCTATTGATGCACACAGTTCCCAGTGTGAGGGGTTCTGTAAAAGCAGAACAGGAAGATTCGTGACTGTAGACAGGAGCATGGCTTTGCATGCTTGAATTACGCAGTCAGGAAAAAAGTTAAGCCACTCGCTTGAATGCTTTGGGTTTTAAATGTTCTCCCCACAAATTTCCTCAAGAAATGTCAAAGAACACTTCTAAGCAAGAAGTCTGTTTCCAGCTAAACATCCAGCTCTGATACTTAATAAGCTCTGGGAAAATGTTCCAAAATGTGCTTTTTTCAGGCAAAGGTTTCATGCTCCAATTTGGAGGCTCACAAACATTGAGCTACAAAGTCTTACCACCTGTTCATTCTAAAGCAAGAGGCTTCTTGCTGTCATTTTTACAAGAAACAACTGTGTATCTGTCTGTGGCACCCTGCAAAAAGGGTGTCTACTCATACCCTGTCAGCTGATCCCAAAGTGATCACTCTCCCTTGCTCCACCAGTTTCTGCTAGCCATAATGATTAATAAAGTTATGATTCTGTCAAACACGTGCCAAGGCTTCCACTAATTTCTGTGGGGTTAGGATTTCCTGCTGCATCGTGTAGGGGATACAGTAGCTTTTGTACAGTGTGCACAAATACCATATTCACCTGCAGAAATTCTCCAGGTTGTAGCTTGAAACAGCACATGACTCTTTCATCTTTATAGAGCTGGTTTTGACCCCAAGAATTTAGCAGTGCTACAGCTTCTTATGGGAAAATCTGTTTGATTTTTTTATACCAGCATTCATTTCCTATGCCATGACTCCTAAGTCTGCTACAGGGATCTTATATAAACAGCCTATTCAGCAAGCTGTGCTGAGTATGGGACATGACTAATTATAATTTTATATGGTTGAGAGAATCAGGACTGTACTGTCAAAGAAAAGGCTGTCTGGAGAGTTACATTTATTCATAACATTCACCAATATTTTACCTCACTTTCTCATGTACTGTCCTCCCTGCAACAAACTAGAGAAACCATTCTTACTCACATCAAATTAATTTTTCCTTATGTATGATTCCCCACGCCCTTCTTGTGGTCTTTCACAGTTCCCTATAGGAAATACCATAATTTCACAATTCCCTTCATAGGAAATACCACCTTTGTTTCACACTGACATAATCTCTTCCACTGGTAGCAGAGTGAGCAACCATCCTAATTATCAACTGTATTAACAGTTCCTCGGCCTTCGAATCACTGTGAAGACATGATCTATGGAAAGCCTGAATAATGATACTGTCTTAAATGTATGCCAAATCCTAATCTTTTATTTTGCAAACCACAGATCACTCTCCAATGAAAAAGCAACATTTCTTTGTAAATGCAGGCTATGCAGATAGGCTTTACATTGAAATAAACCTAGTCATGTAATGACTTTCTGAGTGAACAAAATTAACCCTGAGAATTAAGCCTGAGAACCTACATCAAGAATATGGTCAATGTACAATGAAGTGTGCCAAACATGTTTATTGAGACTGGTCATGTTGGTCTCATAGTAAAGTACAGTCTTAGGTAAGACAATGACAGTGCACTGACAACAGCTGGCTGCCAGACATCCACCCAATTGCTCTCTCAGTCCCCATCCTCAGCAGGAGAGAGGACAAAAGGAAGATGAAAAAGCACCTGGGTTGAGATAAAGTCAGTTTAGTAAGCAAAGCAAAAGCCGCACCTGGAAGCAAAGCAAGAAAAGGAATTTACTCGCTACTTCCCATCACCAGGCATGTGTCCAGTGCAGGGCCTTGGACCGGCAATGATCGCTTGGGATGCCATATGCCATAACTGAGAGTATCCCTGGATCCTCCTCTTTTCCCTCAGTTTTTATTGCTAACCATGGTGCCATACGGTATGATAGAACATCCATGTAATCAGTTTGCCATCTGCCATCCCAATTGGTCACCTCCCAACCTCTTGCCCATTCCCAGCCCACTGGCCTCATGGGGTGGAGGGGTGGTTTGGAGGGCAGGCCTTGACACTGCAAGACAATGCACATGGATAGTGGTCAGAGATCAACAGAAACTACATAACTGCCATGAGAACACGTCCTAGATCCTCTGCGGGCAAAGGGAAAACCTGCATTGCAGTGAACTCTGCAAAATTCCACCTCTTAGAGCTTAGCAAAATTAAAAATCAAGGGGAATTGAAAAATGGGATACAGGAGATTTCAGAGTTTAATTATGCTAAGATATCAAATAACAGGCTACACATTGCCAAGCAAGTAGCACACTGCATCTTCAAACACCAAGGAGAGCTTCCATTGCCTTGTTTCCATCATTACTTTTCCACATTTTCACCCAGTCTACCACATTTCTATGGTTAGAGAAACCAGCTGGAATGTCCGGTACAACTGGCCTATGAATGAGCTTTGCTAAAATATCCACAGCTTCTGAGCCACTAAAAATCACTAGGAAACTGACTGCAGCAAAGGAAATACATTGTGAACAGAAATTAAAGAATATTTCATATTTTTGTGTTCATTAATGCCTTCAAGGGTTGATGAGAGGGTCAGCGTAAGCCTCTTGGCTCCTCTGTTGAATACAGCCTAAAGCTCTGGATCAGGGTGAGAGATTTCACAAATTGCTAAAAATCTGCCGGTAGCATCAGGTATGACTGAAATAGACGCCACATATTTGTCATACGTTTATGTTCATATCTAGATACAACAGGAGTCAAGATAAGTTGCTTTACATTTATTTTTCTCCCTCCAATGTGTTTCACATCAGCATGTCTCTGCTATTCAGTAGAGACAAAAGAAAATTGAGAACTTCCAATTGTTCACACAAGAAACAAGATAAGGACAACAAAATCTCGTTTACTGGCATAAACTGATTGATCACTCATAGAAGGAATTTTCTTTGTGATGTAGTCCTGTTGCACAGTTGGTTAGATGCAGACAAGAGCAGCTGTCTTTTAAAACTATAATAACTATTATAACTGATGATGATGACTGGAATCAATAATCTGATCTGCAATGCCAAGCCATACGATCTTACATTTCCAAGGCAGTATTTAATGTTGCTCTGTCTTTATGTTTACGATACTATAACCTATGCAATATTTCAGAAATACTGATTTTTCTTTTGAGGCCTTTTGGCAATCTGAAATTTTAGGGATATATTACTTGGATTATAAATAGCCCTTCTCAAGTAAGCTAACACAGCATTTGCTTCTGTATGTGATCATGAGTATTGTGTAAATTTTAAAAATTCTATAGAAGCTATAGTATTTTCAGGTTTTATAACAGGCTTTCATGACTTCCAATAGTCTTAACCAAAATGGAACATTCTTAGATAGTGGAAAATATGTCGTTGTTTCAGCCCTTAATCCATTTTAGTTTGCTTGTGGGCTGTATGTACAAGAAACAGAATCCATGCTTCTGGTTGCCACACAAAATATTTATGGATGATTCATTGATCCAGATGTAATGATTAGAAAGTCACCTAAGTAAGCAGCAAAACCAGACTCTGTACAAAACTGGACATCAAGTTTTGCATTGCAAAAGATGTCTCTGGCAGAGTGTAACACATGAAAAATGATGGAAACCTGGTTCACTGTCAGATAGACATTGCCTGTCTTTGGTGTGTGTCAGCATTTGGTTCTTTGTTTATTCAGTAACTTGGTTATTGTGGTCAGCTGCCTATCCCATTCCTCCTCTGCTGATGCAGGTGTAGGCACAAGTCCTCCATCTCTCCTTGGCATTCCTACACTGCACTGGCAACATAAAGAACCTTGATAATTCAAAAGTTGTAAACATAATTTGACAGAACTCAAGTGCATCTCTTGCCACCTTCACTATGCCACAGTGATACAAGGCAGCCTTCTTGTCAGTGAGGTTGGTTACTATGCAACTTCTGTGCTTGTGGGTAAGACATAAATAATAAGAGCTGAAAAAAGTTACCCCCAGAGACAAGCCAACATCCAGAACACAAGGCTAATCATACCTTTTTGTTGAAACACATTATAAATACGAACACGAGTAGATCAAGAGTCATCGCAGGAACTCAAATCTATGTGGAAAATGAACAGTACAAAACCTGACGAAGAATCTGGGGCATGGTGCAGGCACTTCCATGCATAACATTTCATTATTTTTTTGAATTTCTATGCAGACCTATGACCCACTTCGGTTCCCACTGAAATCCATGGCAGATTTAATAGGTGCTCTATTTTTCATTTTAATAGGCACTCTATTTATAGAAAAATGTGTAACTTAAAACTATGTGAATTCTAGTCTTGCTTCACCTCTATTCCTCAAGGGATACTTCTTACTGAAGAACTAAATACTATTCCACAGCATAACTGTGACAGTAACCATACACAGAGCCTAAAATGCCTGTCATAGTATGTTCAGCGTATTATCTTACACTGGAGAATAGACTTTATTTCCCAGCTGCTAAGATACCATGATCACAGTTTGTCATTAAGGCTGTGCCTACTTTTGAAAGACCATCCATCAAAATAAAATCAAATTATTTTATACTTCCTTATCTTCAACTTCCACCAATCAGTATTTGTCAAAGCATAACACTTTCAGAAAAGGCAATGATGACGCATGAAAGCTGCAAAATGTGGAGCTGCTTCCCATTAGGGAGTCTTCTTCTCTCTTCTGCAATAACATGTCTTAAAAGTTGATTTTCTGATACACTCCACCTTTTAATTTTTTTTAAGATAATATGAAAAAAACCAAATCTTTCCTGCTACTACATCTGGAAAATATCAAGGTCATTTCCCTACAAAAGATTTCACTCTCAATATTGCAGAACTCAAAATTCAGTTCCTATGATGGGCCTAATTATAGCTTTCAGGACTTCAGAAAAAATAACATCAGGTAAAAAAACCCCAACACATCTGTTTCATAAAACTAAGTATTTATAGAAGAGGGAAAAAAAAAAAAGGCAAATAAAAAAGCACCACACAGATATTGTCAGGATAAATTGTATTGGCACCTAAGCTTAGATTCCAGTTATTCCTATTTCTTGCAAATCAGTGCCGGGATCCACTGCAAGCCAGATTGGAACTCAGAAGCAGTGCCCACAACACCTGAGCTATGATGTGCCTCAGGAGGGGCATAATTTGATGCTGAGCCATAGAGGCATACTCAAAGAGTGGTAGGCAGTGTGCAGGGACAGCTGTAGAGGCAGCACAGTGAAAGTCGGTGCTGCACTAGAATGAGTGGTTTCACCCTCCCTGACCATAGCCACTTTTGCTCTCGTGTCTGTGCCATCGCTCATGTGGCCACACAGAGAGGCTGGAACTCGGAAGCTGCTCAGCTGAATGGCAGCAACAGGGAAAGGACTGGGGTTTAGCCAGGTGGCCCCCCAGCCCAGTTCTCCATGTGGCTGCACACAACTCATGCTTACAGTAGGATGCCATGGGGAGGAGCGGTCAGGCACAGCGGCAGGCACAGTGTCATCTCTTCGGGGGCAGCCTGCACTGCAGCTGAATAAGCAGCCAGCGAGTTGCAAGTGGGTAAAGCTGTCCTGCAGGTCAGGTGTGCCTGCAAGCCCTGTGCAGAGGACAAGGCTGGCATAGCGGTATTTAAGTGTGTGTTAGCCTGCCTTTAAGTAAAAGCCTTTAACCCTCCTTTCCATGGCCTTTAAGAGTTTATGAATGACCCAGTCTACAAGTACTATACAACCTTGCTTAATTAAAGTAGTTTTGCTCAAAAGAGCTCCAGAATATTCTGTTCACTTTCCTTAACCTCTGTGTTACTGCTGATCCTCGTAAGTTCTTATGGGATGTGGATAAATGAGCTACAAAACCTACACAGGAGCTCCCTTTGCCTGCACACCAATCTAATGGGCCTCCAGCCAGCGCCGAACTGAAAACCCTTGTGACCTTGCTAGGGTGACACTGCGCCCAAGCTAATAAGCTGTATGCAGAGGCTGAGTGTTCTGGGCCGGGCTTCACAAACATGCTTTTGAACTGGAGCTGGCTGGTGTCCAGGAAGCCAAGCACACATGCAGAGGGCATTTGTGCATGAGCTCAGCCAACCACAGAGACACATTCACGGTGTCATCAGACTGCAGGCTACAGCTTCTCTCCACAAGATCTCAGTATCTGCAATGCCTCTAGTCTAGATTTCAACATATATGCAATATATTTCACCTAACCTTCCCTTCTGAGATAATTCTGCATTATACAAGCTATCCAGTCATCTTCTGGCATTGTTTACTCCTAATAAATCATAGGATCGACTTGGCTGTTCCTTGCTGCAGGGACCACCCATTTCCATGTGGTTTGAGGAATATCCCTGTAATTACCATTGTTTTGCAAGGCATACGAGGCATGATGATGTCTCTTCCAGTTTGTAACTGCTAGTTTGTTTCACAAAGCTAAAATTTGGCTGTATTTTTAATTCAAGAAACTATGCATTATGAAAGTCCTGTTCAGCTAAGCTTTCTTTTTAAGACAATCGATAAACCTATACAAATTATGACTATGTCATATAGTTAATGAGTGTTTTAGTTCACGTTACTTCAACCACAGTTCAACATAAATAGAGGCTAATACATTTTCTAACTTGGCCATCACTGGTTTTACATGGTTCTTACTGCACACTTCAGCTGGGCTGTTGCAATTATTTACCACACCCCCAGTGACACAAAAGAAAGTATTTTTACTACTTGCGTTATTTTATTAATACAACTGGAATTTAACTCAGCTCTTTCACTCCCCCCCTTCTTTTTCTCTCCTCTTCAAGACCTATTGACAAAGCCGGATCCCTAAAGCTCCATATATCTGAAAACATGTAAGGTTATGCAAACAGAACACAAAATAAGTGTAGAAAAAGAAACTGAAAAGCAAGACTATTCCCTGTCTATGCATAAGAATAAAAGACTATACAAAGTATAGAGCTGAAAATGGCAGCTGTAATTAAATGTTAGAGAGTACTTCCAGCAGGAACAAGTAATCTAAAAGTCAGAACAAGAATGGGAGGGAGAAATAGGCCTACTATTGTGTAAGTCAGGTAGAAATCAAAATGTGGTATTTCAAGTGGGGAATAGGCACACCATGTACATTAGGCACCATGTACATTCTGACAACTTAGGTGTGTCTGGCAAATATCCGCATGCTAGATGAATGTTGAAATTTCCTTTGAGAAGTAAGCCTGTACAATGAACACATGTAATATCTCAAAAAGAAACTCAGAGATTTTTTCTGACTAAGTTATGATGTAATTCTGTGCCTTTACTGTGTAACATCTATCTAATGTTAAGAAAGGCCAGTCAGGACTTACTTAATTTCACATATACTTGGTGACAAGCAGTTGCTTCATTTTTTCAGAAATTGTCTGTATTATTTGCCATTATGTATCTTGCAGCCTTCTTGGTATCCATAATATCTTACTTAAATTGGAATTAGGAAGTCTGATTCACAAGCTTGACATCATGAAAATAAACTTCTATTTAAAAAGGTACCATTATTTATGTGTTATTAAAGAGCTGGAAAAACTTGACTGGCACAAAAAAATATGTATTTAAGCATACCAACTAGCACAATGAAAGCAGAAATTTTCAAATTATTTAATTAAGCTGCTGTAATTAATGGCTGAATTCAGTTTGCCTGCACTGAAGGAAACAGTTCAGTTACAAAAAATCCAACAGCAAAAAATCACCAGTCAATATTTTTCCCCTCTGGGAATGGGAGCAAGTACTAGCTGCCGCACTGTATAGATAACTGAGATCTGGCTCAAGGACCAGTATTCAGATTTGTGTAAGAATGAGCAAGGAATGTTTTTAAACTGCCTACGTGACCCAGGAACATAAGTGCTTGTAGTGAGAGTTAAAACAAGCAATAAAACTCGATACTTTAAACTCCCCTTAGATATCTGTACCCTGACTCACTTAAATATGCCTCTAGGAGATGTCTTCGACAGGAACAGAGGGAAATCTGAGCACAGTGAAGAACCCACTACATAAATGGAGGGATTTCCATCACCTCCAAGGAGGGCAAGAGCTGGGCTTACACGTAAACGGAAGCATTCTTGCAAGATTTGCAGTTTAGCTGCATTTGATGTTAAGAAATTCCTGCTAATGTGACTTTGTTACACGTTACACCAGTGCAGCATACTGCATTAGAAAAAAATAGCTTGTGGCCATGTTTTTAATGTGCAGTGCAGCTAATCTAGTCCATATGGGAACATGCACCAGCTCTTTACAGGGTATCTAGCTGTATCACTCAGAGAGAAAGGATCTTAACTGCTGCTACCCAAATTCTTTGCTCTGTCACAGAGGTCCTGCCATGACATTGGGAAGGTTATTGAATCTCTTGTGCTTTGGCCTCCCTCAGCATGTAAAACTAAGGTAACAGAGCATCCTAACTCCCATCCCTGCCCTGATGGGAAATACATTAGAGACTACGAGCTTCTGAGCTTCTGATATAGGCCATGACTGATCGCTGCAGTTATAACATTATCCTTAATCTAGGCCATAATGAGTAAATTAAGGCTCCTTTGTGTCCTCAGTGTTTTGAGACACAATTTTGGTTCCAAATAAGGAATTATTCCTTAATTAACAAAGTCTTTTCAACATCATATGTTTTTCAAAACTTTCAACATTTAAATAACGAAACAAAAAAACCAAACCAAACAAAAAAAACTAAATAAAATAAAGCCTGTCTAAGGTGACAAATATTAATTCAACTGAAATATTGTACCAGTTAGAAATGGCAAAGTAAATAACACTGAAACATAAACACCTGAAACACAAATACTCTGACCTTCTGCCAGAGATCGGTGTTTCTGTACCATAAAAATGCATTCAGCTATCCTACCGTACTGGATGTTAATAGGTAGGTCTTTCTTTAAACTCAAATTAGATTACAATGTTAGTAGGTCATAATGGAGGTATTGTTCTCATAACATGTGCTCTCCTGTGCAATTCTGCTGCTGATAACTATTCAAATCAAGGAATTCAGCTGGAAGTAGAATGTTATACCTTTTTTGGTCAAGCCATCTAACAAATGTGAGTGTAAAGAAACAATACATTTTACATCAGCAAGTGCTCAAATAAGTGTTCTGACATTAACAGCAAAGACAACAACCTCAGGCATCTTTCTGGTGAGGCAAACTCTATAAAAACTTACCCAGTCCGACCTTTCAAATCAGAAGTGTGAGGTTCACCTCTAGAAATGAGAACAGAAGAAGTGAATTTGGCCATGAATGTTGTTTTACCACATTGCCCCTGCAAACACAGTTTTGAGATGTTCATGTTTCAATGACAGAAAACTTGCATTTCTGCATAAACATGTTGGAGTCACTGAATGGAAAAGGTGGGACTTAGAGGGAAGTGAGATGTTTATACACTGCGCCAGCTCTCTGCCCTGTAGCCTGGTGCAGTGAGGAATTGCAGTACAGAACTCTTCCTGCTACCACATGAATCAACCACTTCAAAGTAATTGCCTAGAGCTTGCAGAGGCCCCTAGTACAGGGGTAGATGTCACTTGACTTTGTTCCTGCATTGCAATGCCAAGTGCAAAAGTACCATGTCATGGAAAACTTTGCCTTGGAAACAGCAGAGGGCTGGGGCAGGAGCCTGGGAGGGGTCTGGCTCGTTCCCCTTCACCAGAGTTGGAGGCTGAAGTGGGACAAGCTGGACACGGGAAGGAGAGCAAGCTGCTGGCTGCCATCCTGCTCTCTGCTTCCTGCCCTCTGGCTAGCAGAGGGTGGATTTCATCACCCACCTGCGTCACGACTGCTACAAGGAGCCCAGTTGGCAGTGTGTACACTGAGCATTTTATTCACAGAACTCAGATCCTTTTGACTTCTGGTGTGAGCTTTTGCCAAGTCACATTCATCAGTTCATCAATTCATCAGGTGAATCTGTGCATAATCCTAGAACTGCTTCGGCCACACACAACAGCTGTAACTGGAGTTTTTACCTCCGCTAAAGTTCCCTTGAAAATTTCTTCACACATTTGACAGGCATGCTGTAAGCATCTGGCTTGTTTAACCAGGAACAAAACTATGGCATTTAAATTTGCGAAGATACCCCCACAGACTCTCAATCTTGTCCAAAACATAACACAAATGTAGCATCCTTAGCACAGTTAACTTCCTCTCTGTAAGGCTTACTGCATCTTAAATATCAGGTGGAAAATTGTAGATAACAAACTAAAGAGCCAATAATGTCCTGCCATTGCAGAAAAAGACCTGGAGTGCCCATTGCTGGAAGGCTTTAAAAACATGTTAAGGCATGCTTTTTCCTATGTCAAGAGCAACCTAGGAACATCAGCCTTCTCTAGAGGCAGGAGCTGGATCAGATGGCTTTGGAAGAGCAGTTCTAGCCCAGTTTTTCTGTAGATCTGTCTTGCACTACTTACCACCAGCTGCACTTAGCCAGATGTAAGTTTACAAAGGCAAATACTAACATCAGCCTTTGCTCACCCCCAAGTCTGATAACAGTCTCACTGCAAGCCTTAAAAAATTCAGTGAAGACGTTATGCTTTTATTTATTATGTGACATGGATTAATTATTAATAACCATTAGTAATGATGAAAACAGCTATAAAATAATAATATATAAGAGTTAATTCTGTCATAGTGGTAAGACAATTCTCTGATGATTTACATCACTATACTTTAGGTTTCTAAGGAGCAGCTACACTTCACCTTTACAAATATTTCTTTTTTGAAGTTTTTTCTTCGTTTGGGATGATCTGTCTCCAGCTTATACACAGAATGTTATCTACTACCTTCATGCAGGCAGATAGACAGCTGCCTACCAACACATTTGCAACGCTGACAGACCATTTCAATTAATGGATATTACAAATGCTTTTTGTTCAAGTCATGGACTGAACTATTAGTAAACTCTCCAAAAATAAGAGTGAAACTAATTAGTTAAGTGACCATATAAGCACTTTCCCAGCTGCTAACGCAAAGCTAAATAATACAACATCCTTAGCCAAAATTAAAGCCTGGGAAGAAAGTTTGTTGCTTCATTTATAGCCATATTAAAATCAGAAACACAGCAGCTAGCTATACCCAGGCAGCTGCCAGGTGTGCCTTTGGCAAGATGCTGCTCTGAGAATTGTTTTGGCCCACAGTTACATAGGGGCAGAAAGCAGAAAACCTGATACGTTGACTGAACCAGAGGCCTGCAGTTCGACTACATAAAAAGTCCTTAACTTTCAGAGTGACTAGCAAGATGCTTCTACTTAAGGTCCAAATATAGAATCTGTACCCCAATATAAAGCGCTTATGTGTTGACCTTATTGAAGAATCTGGATTTGAATTGAACTAATGGGGAAAAGCACATCTAAAACTGCATAGAAAATACTCATATCAACATTTCCTTAAAAAGGTTGAGGTAGGATCTCGGTTAGAAAGTGTCATCCATTCGGCACAGGAGAAATTCAGCACTTCACTACCCAGGGAGGGTTGGCCCTGAAACATAGAGATGCTCCGGTTTGACAAGGCTCAGGATGTCTGGGAAGATTTAGATGCTTGCGCTTTTTCAAACCCAAGGGTTTCCCTCAGATACACTGCTCCTGGGGATCACTAGTCCAGAACCAACTTTTGAGACAGTAACTGCACTGAGAAGTGAAAACAAATAAAACAGGGCTAAGGACTTCATGGCACAGTGAGGCAGCAAGAAGTGGATAAACAATAAGGGCAGCTTAACATGGCAATTGCCTTCCCGCTCAACCAGTCCTGTGGCTGTCCCTCAGGCTCATATGCACAAGTTCCTTCACAGAACTGTCGCAAAGCTTAAATTATTGATATCTATGGAGCACAGCCTGTCGGTAGGTACCAAAGAAAGCTCTCCCTGCAAAATAAATATGAAAGAGAGTAGATCCTGCAGCCACTTAAAGCCTGCTGACAAAGGGCTGAATCTGGCTCTGATCTTAACCCTGTATATGGGCCTTCCAGCTCCAGCTGAAAAGCAGCACACAGCACCAAGCCCGGTCACATTCCCATTCTGCAGTTAAACAATCATGTTCCCATGCTGTAGTTTCTCGCTGGGGCTGCTTATTTGGAGCCTAACACCATCTCTGAGCCTAACTTTCAGGTTAAAAGGAGGAAGTCTCATTGCTTGTTACTTGCTCAGTGCAGTGTAACAACCACGCACAAGGGCAAACTAGCAGGTACTAGCTGTTGAAACCAGTGGACAGCCTGGAGACCAGTGCATGACACAGGAGACCTTGGAAACTCACACACTTCGAAATGTACATTTCCTGCTTTTTCCCATCACAGGAATGACTACCTAGCAAAACCACCAAAGATAAAATAGGTGTGGTTTTTCTTGGCAATTTGCACTAACGAGGACCAAGAATTTCTAATTCCCAACAGGAGAGGAAAAGGGATCAGGAATTTTCCCAAGATTTTTTTGGTGTTTTTCCCTGGAATGGGTTAACATCGCAAGGGCTTCTGCTACATCCAAGCCAAATGGAAGTAGACCTTGACTTTCATTTTTTTTTCTCCAAATAACCCAAGTAAAGCCTAGATAAGTCCCACAGCTGTATTCACCCGCTGGAATTAGTCAGGAATAGATGGTGCCACTAGCATAGCAACAAACAGTGAGATACATAGGAAGAAGAAACAGGTTAGGGTCACACTGGACTTTTCTCGCATGCTTTTGCTGATGCTTACACAAGAGATAAGCACTGCAGTGCATTTGAACATGACAATGAAGATGATAATGAGAATTTACTCACTGAGTAAACAACAGTGAGAGAAAGATGGGGCATGCTGGGAAAACCAGAGCAGAAAGCACACTTAATTTCAATGGAAAACGAGATGAGATAGACCCTCATCTCACTGAAGCCACTGGGGCTCACGATCCTGGCTGCAAAGATGCATTTCAGTATGATAGCCCATTGGAACAACATGACTGGCAGCTGTAGAAGGATTTCTGAAGATGATGTAAAGAAACAGATTGACTTTCGTAAGCTCTTGAAGTAAGTAGCAGCTGGAGAAGCTGATCTACATCACCTAATCTCTCCAGCTCCGCTTTGCAGGAATGCCCATGGCCTCAGTAACCCATCTGCAGTGCCACTGCACTGCCCTCTAGTTCACTGCACAATTACTCTCATTGTAAGAAACATTCTCTTATGACTTGAGATTTTCCTGTTTCAGCTTCAGGCCATTGCACCTTGTCTTTCTTTCTTCTGAGAATGTGGGTAATTCCCTTCTTTCATTTATACTATTATCTCTGCAATTATTTATAGTCTGTAACTGTAAATCTCCTGAGTCCCCCATTTAACACAGTTCTTTCAGTGTCTTTTTCTGCGGTCTTACTCTTCTATCATCATCCATTACTGGCTTTGTATAATCTCTATTTTCAATAATTGTTATGATATGGGGACTTGGGTGAATTCACCATTCTAACTGTAGGAAAATCACAGCTATATGGACCAGAGACTCATTATTTTAATATTACTTGAGAAAAGGTAGTGTGTTTTATGTCACAATGAGACTCAAAAAGCACAGGCAACCTCATTTTCAAATGGCAAATCACACATCCTAAACTTGGAGTGTAGAAGCAAAGGTCTGAGAATTCTCAGAATGAATGTCCAAAATGTTGCCATTTCCTTCAACCATATGCTAAGAAATACAAGAGCAAGCAATTTTTTTCTGAATTAATAAATAGTAGTGAGAACATCAGTCTGAAAGCAGATCCTGATAAGAAAAATTATTAACAAAACTTTTTCCCTAGGTGACAGTGATTCCTTTTTATATATATAAGTAAAAATTTAAAATTTGAATTGTGGCACGTATTTACCTGAAAATAAGCCAAGAGCTCCAATAATAATAATAACTATTGGGAAAGGCACAGATAGTGTTTGTTCTACCAAAATGGTTGTTGCATTTTGAAATTTTCCTAAGCTTTCATTCTTGGAAAAAAAAAAATCTGACAATGTATTAACTGCAGTTCTGAGGATTGAACCATCCAATCACTATTTCTACTGCACTTACTACTAAAGTACTTGATCCCTTGCCAAGCATTGATAAATATACCCCCCAGAAGTCCTTCTGACACTGGGGGACATGTTTTCCTTCACTTTACTGGGCAAAAAGGCATCGAAAAACTGATCTGCACAAGAACATCTGAAAAATATTTCTACAAAGCCAAGCCATAAACTGAACCTAGATATCCTGAGCTGCTGCTCAGTATCTTCCAAGCAATATTCTTAGAAGAAAACAAACAAGGTAAGTAAAGTTGAAAAGCCTAAATAATCATTTGTTATAAGCAAATAAGATTTCTTTTCTTATAACAGGAGATGCTATGCAGTATTGACACTGAAACTGACTGCAGAGATCATGATAAAACGGATCTCCAAGGAATAGCAGAGACATGATAAAATTGCAACCATGACAAAAATGCAGCTTTGAAAAGGTACTTACCTATATTTTAAAGAATTCAGATAAAATGAAATAATGGTTATGACAGTGCAGTAGTTTTGCATAATAATAATGTGACAGACTTCAGGAAAAAAAGATTCTAATGGGACAGAGTTAGAGTCTGATATGGGCTACCAGACAGGATGGCAAGCAGAGCTCTACAGTGTTACATGGGGGAAAGATACGTCAGGGCCTTGTATTTTTACTTGAACTTTCCATATGCAGAAAAAAATACTACTGATTGCTGTCAGTTCTGGCTACTTCAGCACATGAATGATGGGTCTATCTTCACCAGGTAGCAAATGAACCAACACTTCTGCGGTTGAGTTCTGTTTTCTATTAAGATTTCCACATCAGATCTGCTAAAATATGATTTCAGCCAACTCACTTTAAATCAAATGAAATGATACACAAAATTAAGTTGTCTATTGTAGAAGACCAAATCTTAAAAACTTGAGAGAATTAGAAAGTTCAAGAGTTTGCAATTCCCTCAAATGCTCATTAAATGTATTAATAATTTAAAAAAAGAAAGCCCATTGCATACATATTGAATATGATACTAAGACTAAAGATCCTCTAAGTATAGCTCTGTAACTAAATTAATACTTGATTCACTTTTCAACAGAACAATGACTATGCTGTCAAGTGTAGGATGGTTAAAAGGAGAAAAAAAAAAACAGAGCAAGTGGAACAGAGGTGAAACTCCAAGGATCTTGCAGTGGCATAGAAAGTCTCTATTCTAAGATGTGCTTTGGAAGAACAAAATGAACATTGTTTATATTTAAGGAAGACAATGGGAGAATTTTTTTCAACTGCTCAGCCAGCCATCTACAGTCTCAACTTCAATAATAGTAATACTAAGTTTTAGAACAAATACAATATAGAAAACTTGATAAACTTCATGTGTGCTTGGAAAATGGGAGAAAGCAATTGGGATTTACCAGAATTTGATTGTACCCAGCTAACTTCAGTCTTTCTTTCAATAAGCCACGTGAATTTTTCAACTAATTAGCTAGATCAAGTCCACGGGTCACTCAGTAAAGCATCTAAATGAGATGAATATGGGAAACTATTAGTTAAGCAGCAAATGCTGGCAATTTGTACAAGAGTTGCCAGATGGGATAATATATATAACTTAAAGGGTGCATGAGGAGTAATGGTGAAAAGAAGACTTTAGGATATAGGAGGTTACTAAGAGGTGATCAGCCGTAGGACCTATCATATGGTATCATCACCAATCTTAAATATCATCACCAACAATCTAGCCACAGAAATTAGAAAGGAGGTTAACAAAGTTAAGGACATGAAGTTGGACAGCACACTTTAATAGACAACTGACATATAAATGAAATAACAGAAACTGCATAAAAGTCTCTGAAGGGCCATGCAGAAATGTTCCATTTCTCCCCTTTGATTATAAAGGTAAACTTGCTCCTCAGGATAAATACTTAAGGTAGGTGGATATGTACAGCAGAGACCACGACACCATCTGATGCAGCCAGAGAGAGAGAGCACAGGATGTCAGTCAAGGTACTTCCAGCAAGGAAAATTATCAGTCTCAGCTTAAAGTCAGCACAGAAGACTTGAAAAAGTCCTCCAGTGGAGCTCTTCGAGCCCTGGAGCACCACCTACCTTTCTGTTCAGTCAAGCCCAGGAAAGGCGGATTCAAGCTGAGAGAGAGCCTGATGATCCCAATCAAAGTGGGTAGAGGAACGGACTATCAACAGTGAAGAGGCCAAAAGAGTTTGGCTAGTTTAGCTTGGAAAAGAGAGAGCTAAGAGAGGACAGGGAAGAATGTCAGGCACAGTCACAGAACACAAATAAATGTCAGTCTCAGAAAAAAGAGGAACAAACTAACAGAATAAATAAATCCTGTGTGGAAATTAGAAGAAAACTAGGTAACACAGAAACAAGACATCAGGGTATTCTAGATAAGGTATACAGTAAACGTCATTGTAAAGAAAAAATAATCAAGAAAGTCTCCTTTTCCTGTTGAAACCAGTTGTAACAAGGAAACAATTGACCTTACAAGGATAGAATATACTTACACCTATCCTATCTGTGTATGTCCTAAGATGGCTCAGGCCTAAGAAAGCTTATTTTCAACCTGCAGAATTAAAGTTGGAGTCTATGTACTGCTATAGGCAGACACATTTTATTATACACATTATACTACTGAAATAGATTCAGAAGCTGTATTTCATGGCATCATTTAATTTCTCAGAAGCAATTTCCTTGTAAGCAAAATTTAATATTTCAGTATGCAGAACAATATTATCTTGCATATAGATGCAAAGGCATCAGTACTGATCAATTTCAATGTAAAAAATTTAAGGGAGTGCTGTTATATTGCATTTCCTCAGTTTGTTAATCTGTCTACCACTTCTTGCCAAACACCACCTGCATCAGAGACAAGCTTGACCATTTGCCTGTCAAATATTACACCTCTTCCCTAACAAGAGTATCCAAAAAAAGACTGGGAAACAAACATATGGGGAAGAGGAAGGGCTAACGAATGAAAATGGCAAGAGTTTACAACACTCTTAGTGATAAAAAACGGTATTTGCATTTAAAATATGAGTAGGCAACGCAGAGTGTAACAACAGATCATTTTTCCAGGAACTATGGGACATGGAAAACACAATCAACTGTTAAGTCCAAATAACTGATGAGCACAGGGCAGTTCTCTTACCATGTCCTTAGTTTGTTCTTCTTTTGATCAGCAAGTCCCACAGCCTATCTGCAAAGAATAATGAGAATTTCCCTAGCATGGTTCTCTGCTGCTTATCCTTATACAGAGGTACACACTTGTTTTCTGCAATGTCTGCTTTTGTGTGAACCAAGAACATATTCAGGGATTTTTATATTCAGGTTAATACACTGTATTCTGTTTTCACATTATCCTCCAAATCGAAACATTCTCCAAAGAATGCAAGAACATCATGGCCCACTCCAAGCTTGCCAGTAATGTCTTGCTCCCCCTTCTATTTCCTACGGTCTACAAGCACAACACTGCAATCCTAAGTTTTAACCCACTTAAATCATCACATTTCTTATTTTTAACACACACCACATCATTTTTCATCCTTAGTAAAGAAGAAAACAAATATTAACATCCTTCTCCACTTACTATAGAGCTTTTTGGAACACATACGTCAGATTTCCCATGTGCATGTATGTGTACTTCCACAAAGGTGAATGTATAGACTGTTAAACAGTGTACATTAAAGAAAAACAAACTTCCAATTCCTCTTTTTCCACTGGAAAACTTTACAAACATGCACTTCTGGTGGAATTTTAATATGTGTTCATACTAGTAGGTTTTCTCACAGGAAAATCTGATCAGAATATAATCCAGTTTACGTATAATAAATCTTGCAGTATCAGCAAGATCAAGTTTTATTTGGTTTATTACTAAGCATACAGAATTGGTGTCACACGAGGGCATGATACTCTAAAGAGTTTCTCATTTCCAGAGATAAATATAAAAAGTGCACAGATGCAAAATCGCTAAGGGTGTATTTTGAAGCCATACTCTGTGCCACATTTAACAGAAATGGAGGCTCTTTTTTTTTTTTCACAATTAAAGTTTTATCACATATTACTGAAAAAAAAATCCAAAAAAAGGATAATGGAAATTGTGGCTCCAAAGCATGACTTACAATTCTCTCATTTCCAGGCTTACACACTGCACCAATGAAATAAGAACTTGGGTTTTGAAAACAAATTAAATACTTTGAAGGTTCTGTTCCTAACATGGCATGTTTCCTATTATGAAGTTTTCTAATACTGTAACACTAAGTAAAATGCATTTGTGCTCATGCCACACATGCTCACAAACGGGATCCCCATTAATAAGTGACCATACAAAGAAAACTGACCAGTTTGCAGCACAGAGGAGGAAACCCTGTCCTCACAGAAATCAGCAGCAAATTCCAATTGATGTTGATAATTGGGAAATGTATCCATTGTTTTAGCCATTGTGAAGAATACAGCCAAAAGAAGTAAGTATTTTCTAGCCTCCTTCAGAGATAAACTACACATTTCTTGTACCTCTAACGACTAAAAAAAAAATTTTAGAAGTGGATTAAAATCACCAGTGAAACTTAAGTTCTGCCTCATTTTTACAGCTCAGATGATGATAGTGGGAAGGGTAAAGGGGACTTTTCTGTGAGTCCTGATTTACTCCTCGGTATCCTGAGAACACAGGAATGGTGTATTTTTACTGCAAAGTTGTGTATGTGTTTCTTTGTTCCCCTTCTTTTTGCTTAAAGCTACAGACAAAACACAGAACATGGACATGAGTAGCACTTTTTAACAAGAGTATAAACCTTCATAGTTTGCAGAGAAGCCTTCAGAAAAAAAAAAAAAAGAAAAAAGAAAAAATAGGCCAGTTTATTCCTTAGATACAGACACGCAATCACATGAATCAAGATTCATGCACATACCTATTTTAAATTATTCCCAAAGGATGCATTCTCTCTCTCTCATCCTCTGTACAACTCCTCTGAAGTCAGTAATACAGATCCTGGCTCTGCACTTCCAAAATATAGCCATGGACACACCTCCTTAATTTACTGTCATTTCAGGCATGCAATCTCATAAGCAGTTAATGTCTTTAATGCCAGCACACAATGAAGAAAATATTTCTGCAACTTGATCCTAATGCAGGGTGCTATCCCATAATACATAGCTGCTGCTTTTTCTAGCCATGAAGCTTTCCTTTTCCTTATCAGATTAGGCTGACTATTGTAGACACATCCTCACTTCATGTCCTTCACCAAAGGAGCCGAAGGCAAAAGTCCCATCGATTTAAGAACTGAGGCTGAATTAGTAATCCCAGTGCTTCGGGAACTCATTTAGAAACGGAGGCTATATGGTCTTTAAGGCAAAAAGAGAAAGGAACAAAACACACTGAATTCATATTACGGGTACTCCAGAAGGTCCTTTTTGTTCTTTATTTTTTCTTTTAAGTTGACTTTACACTCTATAACCAACAGGGTAAATTAATTACCCCAAAGGATCCAAACCAAAGGATGGAACCACTTATCCCATTTTTCATAAGTCCAAATGCATTAACAGGTGAATTGATGTTGAAAAGTCAGTATGTGCCACAATTCCCATATGGAAAGGTAAAATGATGCCTTTTCTTGTTGCGTCATATTTTAAAGTGAAGGCAATGCCTAACTGGTTCACTTAGCCTCTTGGCAATATTTTCCAGCTTTTTCAAGGGAACATCACATGTTCAAGAATATTCACCAGTTACGGCCAGAAAACAGGGTGGAGACTTGGAGACTTCACTAAAAACAATTAGCGGTAATAAAAAAACCATGCATAATATTTAATACCATAAACCACTTGACTATGGGAACTTGCTTAACTGAGGTGGAAATGCCAGCTTTCCCTTCATACTCCCTCTCTGTACTGAGGTTGTGCGCTTTCTGATCCACTTACTGTCTGCAGCTTCCCGACTTCCCCAAAGCTGAAGAAGTTCAACTCAAACATATGGCAAAAAACAAAGACTGCAGGTCACAAATGGAAACAAAGCAAATGTTAATGCGTTTTCCCCGACATGATGCAAAAAGAAGTTACCATTACAAGAGCCAGCTCACATTCCCTACGAAATTCAGCACCCTTCCTAAACCTTAGACCATCCTGGGTGCTTTGCTCCTACACTACCACTAGCACAGTAGGGCTGCTATTCCCTCATGTGCATGCATTTTCAACAGACAGAAAATCACAGTTTTATTCTATTCTCCTGTACGGATATATTGTGGCTTGTATCCTTGCATGAACAAGTGACTCTGTATTTCATTATACACACTGCAGATCCCCCAGATACTTTCCCATTCCCACATGAAGCAAGCCTTTGAAAGACTATAGCTGCTGCAAAGGCATGAAACCTGTGCAGATGGCTCCCATCTTGCAGATCATCTCATAGCATCCAGCGGGATTCCTGCCCCTTTCTTGAACAGAGTTCCCATAAGGACAGTGCCAAGGATGGAGAAAACTTTTGTCTGAGATCCCTTTATGGAGATTCCACCAAAACCTGTGGATTACAGGATTCATGCACTAACTTACTCAAGTACTTTAAGATAGTTGAAAATACAAAAATTATTTTACAGGAAGTTCTGCTTTGGAGTTCAAACCCTGGGGTGTACAAAGAGCTAGGAACATCCCAGACAGAAAGTTGGATCCCCACCACAAAGCCAGGTGCAGATGCTCATGGAGCAGCAATAATGCAGGGCACAAAGAACAATTTTTCTCCCTCCAGTAAACCTGTATCTTCCACAGACAAAAAAGGAAGGCCATCAACTACCAGGATACACCAAGGTATGTCCAGCTCTGTATTTCTGCATGACTGGAGTCTTCTTGTGTACTGCTGCACTCAGTATATGGCTTATAAAATATTTCTGTAAGGACAGCAGGACATTTGTGAAAATGCTGTTCAGCTCAAAGCACGGCAGGCCATGCAGCAGCGTGCATCCGACCGAAGGCAGTATGTTGTGCTGAAGATCTGCAAGAAGAATGATGTTTTCAACATACTACTTACACTAAGCCATCTTCCTGAGGACCCCAGTCAACCCCCTTGTACACAATAGATTTTTCTTGCTTGCAGCAGCATATGTTTGCAAGAACAAGGCTGCAGCATCTAATGCCACATACCAAGCAGGTTGGGAAAGCAGTCTTTGCCCCTGAGGCCGTGAGGTGGAAGGGCTGTAGGGAGGCAAACACTAGGAACTGCTCTCTTCACATTTACACACATATGAGAAATATAATCCCCAGATGTATTTCAGTTACATGAAATCAAATCTTGACTTTTTAAACAAGTCTCTGATACATCAACTATTTGCCCGTTTGGATGACGTGGACAGTCATTCATTACATGAACTGCAAGAGATAATCCACTCCAAGTTATTCATGCAGTAGTATGGTTTGTCTTTAGCATAGTCGTGATACAATTGGATGTGAATCAAAAAGGGCTTCACTCTGCAAATAACATACAAAGAAATATGTTATGACATTGAGGAAACAGGGAAAATCAAAGATACTTGTTTCAATGGAGGAATCATTCACGTTACTAGAAAAGACTAAAAGCATTCGGCTAATAAATCAAGACTTCATTTCCAAGGAAATAAACAGCAACCAGCTTTTTCACCATTTTTGGATGGAGCTGCTTGCTGAGGTTTGTATCTGCACAACAGTATTAAAAGCACAGCACACAGTACCACCATAAACTAGCAAGTCTATGAAAACACTTTAAAAAAAAAAAAGCTGAGGATTTTAGAAAGCACAATTTCGAATTCTAAGAGTGCCGTGTACAACTCCAACTTTGCATTTTACCAGCCCTTCTTTCCTATCTATATTTCACCGAGACGTAATTGGATGTATAAAACGCTACAAACTACCAATTCTCCCTCTTAAAATAAAAGGTTAAGCTTGTAATTACATGACTTTGACATATCGTTTTGTAAAATTACTAATTATTTAAGATCCCTGGATCGGATAAGGCAGAAATGCTTTTCTTCCTCGAGAGCCGCGCCTGCTTCATTTTAAACCAAGTTCCGCTACAGAGGGAGGGAAAACCGCACAAACACGCGAGCATGTGCGCATGGGGCGGCGGGCACCGCGTGGAAGAAACGCTTCTTCGGAGGCAGCCAGGGCGCAGCACGGGTTTCGGCACGCCTTGCCGTGGCGCCCGGGCCGGGGGAGCCGCATCCCCCCTCCCTGCGGCCGGCGGCAGGGGCGCTGGGGAGACGCAGGGAAAACAAAGCCGCCGCTGCCGCCGCGCCTCCCGACCCTCACCCGCCGGGACTGCCGCGCTCCGCCGCCCCAGTGCGGGGTCTGGCAGCGGAGTCGCACCGTGCCCGTGCCCGTCCCCGCCCCGCGGAAGGAGGGCCGGGCGAGGGGGCGCGGGGGGCTCTGCCCGCAGCACCGCACCGCTCCGCGCCGCCGCAG